>UCOM01001569.1:0-38809 GCA_900474385.1 Ormyrus pomaceus
ATATATATCTATACATATATATATATATATATTAAAAAATAATAATTTTCCATAAAGTGTTAACATAAATTGTAGATATATTTAATTTCTTTCTTCTTCAATTAGTTTGATTGGAGAAAGAGAAGAAATTCTTCTTCGTTTACCAATAATTATTTATTTACAAGGCAAAGTAATCTAGTTTCTGTTGCATATTAATGTTCGAGAAATTGATCTCCTCTATAGTCCTCATCAAACACCAGCAGCATTTCAAATTCAATCGAAGTGAATATTCCGGCAAAGGTGCCTGATGGTACTACGTCGATTACCCAAAAACTTCCATTTACGAGACTTCGTAAATCCAAATAAAACGTTCGCGGCGATGAAACGCAAACAGCTTGCACGGAATTCAATATACCCGAATTTCCCGCTAATCCCCGTGCAAAAGCATTTTCGCCGAGGCAAAAGGAAAAAGAAGGAAGATCGGTAGGATCGACCAACCGTCGACCGCCTCCTTTGCAAACAAGCATTATATGTATATAGTGGCAGAAAGAGGGAGAAGTGCAGCGCACCGAATCTCGAGAAGGAAGAAGTGACGGCTAAAGGCACAAACAAGCGGATCGAGTGGCAATAAGCCGGAGCGTTTGCTTAGCGGAAACTTGCGTCTCTACTTCGCCGGCTGATCGCGGTTATCCTTTCGCGAGGCCGCTTGGCACGGAGGCGGCTCGGTGCGCGTGTGCGTCTCTCTTTAGCAGCCCGTTCGTCGAACGGATTTCGCTCGAGCACGATTCTAATCAGACGCGATCCGTGTCGAACGCGAGCTTTTACACGCGCGCACACAGCGAGGCGCGCGTCACCGGCAATCGACCTGTTACCGTTTCGGTCACTTGACCGCGCGCCGAGAGCAAAAAGCCTCGCGTGCTTTTTCGCGCTTGCTGTGCAGCCTCGCCATCGAGACTCCGCGAGGGCACTCGGGGAAAAGAGAGCGATCCCCGGCAAAAATTAACTCCACTCTCCGAGAGTGCCGAGTTGCCGGATCGAGGCAGGGACAGAACGCGGCCGAGATGCAAAAGAGCAGCGGCGGTTTCGTTGCTGAAATTACGTGTGTGTGTGTGCGAAGACGCAGCAGCCCGAGTCCCAATTAACGAATTGCCGCGCTGCAGCGAGCTGCCCGCCGGTCTGCGGTCAGCAAACGGATTTTCATTGGCTTGCAGCGTTTGTCAGAGGATAAAATTAGCACGCCGGTCATGCCGACGCTGCTCCCCCAAGATGTGGCTCTGGATGGCTCTCTGATTTCTCATTCTCTTTTCTCCTCGTCACTGTCGTATTCGTCCCTTCCCTCCGCGTCTTCCGTCGAAACGTTCGGAATGTTAAAAAAATTCTAATGCTTCGACAGGATCTCGATGTCTTTAGGTGGACGAGATTATGGGTATTTTTAAATTAATTACTTTGATTATATCATAAAGCATGACATTTAAATGCTAAAAGGGTCAAATATTTATCATTGTTAAACGTCAATTTATTTTATTTAAAAAATGAGATTTTTCGACATATTATTGTAATAATTGCACCGTTACGAATCATCTGTGTAAGCAGCCAATATCGAATAATTTTACAGAACAAATAATAAATATTTTATTATAATGGCATGGAGAATAATCGTATAATTATTCTCGTTTTATATGATTAATCATCAACATTTCCCGTCTATTTATTTGTAAGTGACTGATCTGTAAAGAATAAGAGATAATTGTACTAAAACAATTTTATAATTTATAATACATATATACTGATTCCTAATACAGAGTCAGATATTACATTATATTCTTTCATTAAAAACGAATTGAAATTAAAATTCCATTAGAAAGGATTTTTATGACTTAATATAAAATATTATACGAAATTTTTTTAATAAACTTCAATTCACGCTTCAAAACTTTGCAATTTATAAAACTCTAATTATTTCAAACGCCGCGATTATAAAATTGATGAAATAATTTAACTTCTGAACCAGCGAAATTTATTAAACTGTAACTTTTGCACGGATGAATTTTCTCTCAATAATTTTCCTCTAGAAATATAATACACAAACTGACGCTACAAAGTGCTTTTAAAAAATAATTAAACGTCTGCGAGTAAAAAAACAATCTCGGACAATTTAATAAATTATTTAGCCTCTACTGTCGAACCCGAACTGCGAGCTGCGAGTCAAAAAAAAAAAAAAAAAAAATGTCTAAAATTGCTACACGTACAAGTGCACTCAGCCAGCACTGATACATCGCTGACGCTTTAGCGGGCAGAGCGAGCGAGCGAGTCCCGCAAGCCAATTCCCCATTGGCTTATAACTTCTTATAACATCTACGGGATTCTCGAGGAATTCCGGAAAATCCGAGGGGCTTGCGCGTGTTTCGCGTGTGCAAACAAAAAAGCGCCCACGCCGCGCGGTCTCGCGCCGGATCGAAAATGATTTTCCAAAGCCGGAGGGGGCGCCGCTAATTCCCGCCGCATCACGTCCACATTCCTTTCGCCGCGCGCGTGCAAACTCCATCGGCCTCCCTTCCCTGCCCGCGCGCCGAGCGAAGCCAGACAAGAGCCTGCAACGGACGAATGCGGAAAGAGAAGGTTTTGTCAGCAGGCGTGAATTTTTCATAGGAGCGTAGCGATGCACTTGCCTCTCGCTCTCTTTCTCTCTCTCTGTCTATCGACCACAAATTTAACTATTCAGCTCTCGTCGGGCTCGCCTCTCTCTCTCTCGCCCTGATCCATTGAGAATCCCGTATCCGATCGAGCGTGTCAACAGTCTTTCGCACGACTTGATATCCGCGAAAGCCCTGCGTGGAAAATCAAGGGAGATGCGAGAGGAGCCGAAATACCTTCCTCTGTACATCGACGCGGCTCTCAGACAAGAGGGAATGTAGAGCGCGTCTAAAATTTTTATTCCCTTTCACCTTGACACTTCGGAGCCATGAATCTTGTATTGACTCGACTTTTGCGCATAAATATTAAACTCCGCTCCCGAGGCTCCCGCTGCATTACTCTTTCGAATGAACGAGGGTGAATCTATACTTGTCGATGGCGTGCGATTTTTCCCGAGCCGAGACCCTAACCCCTCCTCTAAATAAGAAATTATTCCTCTGTACTTTATTTCCCCTTCCAATTTACCGCGATACCCTGGCACAATGCCGCATTAGATCATTCGCGAGGAATCGCAAATTGGCTGCGAGAGGCGGGAATATTTATAACGAATCCCGCGAGGGGGTTCTCTACTCTTTTTACGTTCGTTACAAGTATCCTCTAAACGACGGGGGTATTAACACTTCATACTCCTGTGACACGTCGAGATAAATCGGCGGAACACCTCGAGCTCCGTAAATGTCTCTCCAATCTTTATTGCCAGCTACTTTTGTTTTATCGGAAGCGCTTTCCTTCGAGTTTTCCTTTTGCCCCCTCTCTCCTTTTTACGATCTCTCGCTCGTATATACGCAATCGGTTGATAATCATCCGGCCGAGCACTTAGAAGCTCCCTTTCTCACGAGACACGGCGAACACGCCATTTAATAAGTCCTTTCTCGCCTTACGATATGTAGACGTTGAAACTGCACGCACATTCCGACTCTGCTATCGCGAAACTTTTACTTATGTTAGCATGATGCATTACTCGAGCGTATCTCGTGTGATGGATATTTCCCCGCAACGGGGAGAAGATAATTTACTCGGCGCGGTAAATTAGCGGCATGCAATTTTCTTTTTTTTTTTTTCACAAAACAATTAATGGCGCACAATTTTCGCCTACTCAGCTGGGTAAATCGCACGTCATTTGGCGTGGGCGAGCGACCAATTACGATCTTTACGCGCCAATTAATAGCCCCTTTCCTCGGCCAGTTTCCGCGTTAATATCGAAAAGAAACGGGCCTCCCTCGTCGCGGCGGCCTCTAATAAAGCGAAAAACGCGAGGGCACACTTATCCCACGTCGTCGTCCCTCGTCCTTCCCGGCGTTGTTTATCGGTTAACTTTCACTTTAAGCGTGCGTGAGCGCGCGCGCGGCAGGCTCTTGGGGGAGAGGGCCAAGCGCGCAACGAGGACCGTAAATTTTACGGCCCTCCCCCCGCTCCCCTTCCCCGTTATCGGAAATCCCGTAAAATTAACGTTTTCCCGCGCGCGCCACTCTTTTTCGCGGGGGGGAGCGAACGCGCCGCTCACGAAAGCAGACCCCCTTCCTCCCCCCCGCGTCGCTAGACGTTTATGCGAGGATGTATGTATTGCGCTTCCTATGGCCGGATGTAGCTGTGTGCACGTTTTGGCGGGCGGCGCGTGCGACGCCGCAATTTTCGGCCCCGGGAAACGAAGTAACGAAAGCGAGAAATTTGATTGTCCGCTCTGGTTATCCGGCGAGGGAGAGAGAGAGAGAGAGAGGCGCCGGAAAAGAGAGAATGCGAGAGTAGGGGAGAGGCTTGCTAATGCAGGACAAAAGGGCGAAAGGCTTTAACTAATGAATCCGAGGGGGTCATTGTCTATGCGTTTTTCTTGAGGGGGGATTATTTCTCGCGGTCATTTAAATTAGAAAGAGAACGAGTAATTGCGTCTTTAACGTTAAGGGGATTACGTGATAATAAGGGACGTTTGTTTTGGCTAAAGCTTAAAGTGACTCGGTTCCGCTTTCTGTTTCGGGCTTTTAAAACTTAATTTAATATAAAGGAAGGATTTATTGATACGAGATGTTCCTCGTGAACGTGACTGTATTCTTTTTCTTAATTTCAGTATTTTCTTTTATGTCGGGAAATTATTTTAATCTACACAAATGGATCTGGTTGCGTATATATAACCCGAATTCATTCATTTACCGAATAGCCTTTCGCACACGGCACATTCATTTTGGTTATCAAAGAAAATGCACTTTGATAGCGAAATACTTCATTTCACTGTGTATCCAGCAATAAAATAATTGGCATTAAAGCTACCCGGTGCGAGCATTTTATTAATAAATGCAAACATTTTCTGGACTCGTCGTCACGCACCGCAGCTTTTCGTAGAACGCATTACACAAATGCATGGAAAAAAAACAATTATATTCCGCGTGCTACATCATTCTCAATAAATAACTTCGTCATAATTGAGCCATTACTAGCAGGAATCCAATTGCGAGTGTAATTCGAAGAGCGCGAAATGCAATGCTCTCTCTCTCTCTCTCTCTCTCTCTATCTGTACAGTCAGCTTTTTGCGGTAAACAAAAGCAAGCTCATCAAGTTTTTTAACGAATTCCGAAGGTATTAAATGGAGTCAGCCGGGAGAGTGAGTGCAATGAAGCTTGTCAGCGCATCATATTCATCACACGAGCGGAGGTTATACCATCACAAACGTGCATATTACGTATACATATTCGGTCGGAGCGGGAGGCCGATGTCGCCGCCACCTTCTATATATGCACATGCCGGAACGAGAGAAAGAGAGAGAGAGAGAGAGAGAGAGAGTGAGGGAGAACAGCGGGCCGACGTATAAATTAACGAATGACAAATTTAGCCCCGGTGAAACGCCATTATTAAAGCATCGGTGTCGTTGATAACTAGATCCCTAGTTACGCGCCCGTCCGACGGCGAGAGAGAGAGAGAGAGAGAGAGAGAGAGAGAGGCAGAAGCTTCCCCGGTATGTACATATATAAGAGGAGCGGCGTTGGTACTACTACTGTTTCGCTCCATCTACGTGATATCCCAGGCGACATGGTGTTTGCCTTCGTTACGGACGCCTCGCTGCTTCCTTCTCGCTCTTTCTCCACGGCTGTTTTGTGTGCGGAGCGTGAAAGCAGTGCCGCCTCTAAAGGTCGGCGGACAATTGTTTTCGCAGGCTATACGGCTACATGGATCGTGCACGCTCGCGAGCGCTTTTTTTACACTCCCGAATGACCGATTCTCACGGAAGCTTAGAGAGGAGCTCGACCGTGACGAAGTGCGTGTCGTGCTCTTTTTTTTTTACCGCTCCTGCCCACTTCGAGCGGATTCCCGCGGACGGGTGCCCGCGCTTTTTGGAGCAACTTTGACCGATCGCTTGAGCGACGAATTAACCCCGTCCGCGATGCGTTCTCATCAGGATGCTCTAAAAATTCGAGATGAAAGCTGCCCCGCGAGCCATTAGAAAGCCGCGCGTTAATTCGAAAGTATACCGGCGCGCGGACAGGCCGAGCGCCGCTGATAACGTATTAATTTTATCATTAAACGTAACGGGCCTCGCGCATTGTAGACAAGCCTTAATGGGATTTGAAGCCGTGCAGTGCGCGCCGCTGCGGCAACGAGCTTTGCGCGAGCCAATCTCCACCCTCTCGAGTCTTTCTCCTGTACGTGCGTGTGTGTGTGTGTGTGTGTGTGTGTGTGTACGCTGTGTTGCCAGCGTCAACCCCTACGGGGCTCGAGTCTGGCGCGCGGCGCGCTGCTACTACTGATCCAGCGACTGCCGCTGCCTTGACGTATACACCGGATCCCGTTGTTATCGGGCCGACAGAGAGGCCAAGAGAGAGGGAGAGGGCTTGCGTTTTGAAATTCTGCGTCGCACGTTCGAATGGCGAGCCCCTCGCGGTTTGCAGAATGAGCATGCCAGCGAAATTAGCGCCGATGTGATGCCCCGTAATGTGAACGAGCATGCCGAACAATATTTGCCCTACTCGCTGCAGCCGCCGCCGCCGCCGCCGCCGCCGCCGCCGTCGCGGCTGCTGCGGCTGTCGCAGCGATCCCAGTACGGTTTGCGTTGCCAATCTTTTTGCGGAGGTTTGCTTTTCAGATGTGCGCTGCGCGGATGGCTTCGCTCGGAGCTTTGCTGCTGTTTGAGGAGGATCCGGGCCGGTTTTTATTTTCGACGACCGATATTCTTTGCACTGCCTTATGGCGGCAAACAGTTTGATTCGCGCGCCGTTTTGAGCCCCGGAAAGCTACCTTTTGCAATCAAAGTTTTAAAACGATTTTATCCGATTATTCAAAGTTTTATATAAACATGTACAATTTATTACTGTTGTTGTACAACTTCTTACACTCTAAATATGAATCAGTCATTCTCACTGTTGTTCAGTAATATTCAACTGTTTTTCCAGTTATAGTTCGATCAGTGATCGAACTATAACTGGAGAATCAGTAGTTTTTAACTGATTTAGATTTAGAGAGTACCTCGGTGAGATATTGCATTTATTGCGATTGAAAAATTATCTTGAAGTGAATAATCGGGGGTTGATTGCGTAATCCAATAAATTGAATGTAGAATTGAAAAAGATTAAAGCTTTAAAATGAAAATAAACGAAAAATAAATAAAATACAATTCGCTTGAATTCTCAAATTAATTAATTCAAACGTACCAGCTATTCTGTTTAATTAATATTCGGAATGACAAATAAGTTATATACATTATCTTAGCGTTATTGAATCTCGCAAAATGCCATAATTCGCAGTCGATTTCTCGCGAGCAATTCCATTATTGCGCCAACACGAATTCCGGGAATTGAATGATGTACTGACCTGAAACAGAGAAAACGACTTTATCAATATATTTTTAAAACCATTTAGAGCCCATAAAAAGGGCCGACGGGTATAAATAAAGCTGGGAACATTATAAAAAAAAAGGCTCAACGAATGGGGCAATCAATGCGTGATTTACCTTCGATTCATAAATTTTGCCGGACCGCCGTTATCCCGGGCAAGCAGAAAATCCAGGGAGCGCCGCGGCGATCATTATCACTCGGAAGCGCGCGCGACAGTGCTCGCGTTCGCGCGACGAGGGTAATAACTCGAATTAACGAATAATGACGTGTGCACCAGTGATTCGATCTCGAGTCCGACAGCCGCGGCGGCAGCTTCGACTGCTCAGCCCCGCGCGGTCTGCTAAATTTTTTTTTTTTTTTTTTTTTCTTTTTGCAGGCGCGCGTGGCGTGTGCGCGCTTGACGGGCAAATTATAGCCGGACAAAAACGAAAAGATAAATCCCCGCGGTGATCGTATCGGGCTTCTTCAATCCAATATTTTTATAGGCCGTTTACGTAAGCTCTCGGGGCTTTTAACGCCGGCAAATGTTTTCTTTGGGATTTTCCAAGAGTACACAGAGAATTCAGCCGGCTATCGGCCGAAGATTTCTGCCTCGGCCCCCTTATTTTTATTTCATTTCGCGAGAATTTTCAGTTTATGCGTCCTGCTCAAATATATTATTCATTTTCGCGCTTTTACGAACGATCTGCGCTGTTCAGCGGGAGATACATCTTATAATTTCGGTTAATTCTTAGCCCGTACGGGACAGAGAGCAGCTTGGAAATATTTTTGGCAACAGTTTCTAGTTCAATAATTCTCAATAAGCCTGGGCTTTTATCATGAAATCCTCGCGTCTCTATAAAATAGCGAATTGTTAAAAATTTGTGTGGCGTGCGGCCGAGAGCCGAGTGTTGTATGTACACGATGCCAAGTCACGCGACGAGTTCATACATATAGGTATGACAACGTTTCAAATCATTTGTCTCTCTTTCTCCCTCCGTTTCGCGAGATCCGACGCATACACACACACACACACACACAGACCCTCGCACACAGAGCCAGAGAAAGAAAAGGTGTGTGAGGTCATTAGCGTATAAGAGTCATGAAAATGCGCCACGTGTATGCTTGTCAGGTAAATGCATTTTTATGTATGCGAGTACGCTCGGAGGATTGTTAAATAATCTGCGCTCGCTGCTTGGCATATCGATGTTTTTACATCTGCGAGCCGCCAGTAACGAGGTAAAGAAATGCACTTTTGCGACTCCCTTTTTGATGACCCGAGATGCACTTAAATTAATGCTTTATCGAGCGATGTTTTTCCAAGCTTTTGTTTTTCGTTTCGTTTTTTTAATGCAATAAAATTTGATTTACTTGCTAAATCATTCGCAGTAAATTGAATCAGTTTCAATTAAAATGGATATAAACAACGAAACGCAATCAATATTCCTACGTAAAACCTAACAATTTTTACGAGAATTTATGCAATATTTATTGGCTTGAATTCGACAATATAAAAGTCTATTTAAATTTTTTATTATCTATGTCACGTAAAAGAGTAATCAGAAGTTGATAAAGTACGAATCAAGGGTTGACGGAGGGAGGGGGGATGAACGTTAATTAAACATTTACGTAACGATGTAATTTCATTTATTCAATAGCAGCAGCCGAGGCAGCAGCCCTCGCGGAAGAAATGTGTAATTCCTCACGTTTGCACATTCTTTTTTGGAATGGCGACTGATTTGTTTTCACCCTCGTAACAATTTGCACTTTTCTGCTCGGGTCCAAGAGGAAGAGAAGAGGGATTGCGCGTGTCGAGGAAAAAAACTACCCCTCGCTCTCTCTCTCTCTCTCTCTCTCTCTCAGTCTTTCTCTCCCACTCGTTCGGAGGGGTTCGCTTCGATGGCGAAAAAGATGAGAAAGGGATCGTTGAGCAGGAGGTGAAGGGCAACGGGAAAAATGACTGAAGACACGCTGCTGGGACATTGTGACTGCTGGAGCAAAAAATGTAGTCGTTGCTAGTTCTGCGCAGTATATAGAAAGCTCGCCGCTTCCCTCTTTCCCTTTTCATTCTCCTCCCCGTTAGCCTTGGGTTGATGCTTCCATTTTCTGCGTTATGTACAATAAATGAAGCACGGCAAGTTGTCTTGCCTTCGATACGCTCTCTGTTTGCTCGATTGATTATCGCTGCTCAGGGCAATGAAGAGATAAATTTGTTTTTGTTGCAAATAAATTTTTCGGTTCGGCGCATTAAATAATTATTCCTGACTTTTATCTGTGCAGTTTTTTTTTAAGCACGCAATTGAGGGGGTTTATTAAATGAATTAAGCAAGAGTTTTAATGGCTTAGTAAATATATAATAACGGTATTCTTCAGGATTATTTCTTTAGCTGGAAAAATTAATTGTTTTTTTCCCGACGGTGATGAGTTCACAAAAAATTGTAGTAGCAAAAGTTGCAGAGTATTATGGATAATACACGTATCGAATCATTTATTTTATACGGCTAGAGTTTCTCGTTACAAAATATATGAGGAACTCGGAATGATTTACGATTGCTCTGACTATAATTTTTTACGTTATAATGATCCTTAATATGAAATATATATTTATTACAGTATTTATTGCAGCCAGGTAAGTGGATATAAACAAATAAACACATAAAAACATCGTATAGTATGGCAATTAATTTCGAAATAATTATTTGATTATTTATTTTCTTAAGTTAAAGGGCAAATTTAGTCGGTATTAATCACTGCTCAAAATCTTTAGCAGAATTGTTCCTTTGTGCGACGATAAAGTTAATAAAAAAATTCAAATTTCCAGATTGTTCCTCGGATTTTAGTTAAATCGTTAAAAACGTAAATCTAGACGATTTTTTTTCTCCAGACGTGGGAATGGAGAGTAAATAAACGCGTAAACAAAAATTTACCCGAAAGGACAAAAATCAGCTATGATGTGGACACCATTCATTAGATACACAGCAATTACCGGGTAACTGACATTCATATAATAAACGTTTAATTAATCTCTTTATATGCAGTAAATGTAATTATGAGGTTATAAGTTTCTTAACTAAATTAAGCCCAAAATAATTTTGGATTGAAACTGTCAAAATAATTTAATTTAAAAATCAAAATAATTTAAACAGATCGGCTTTATGCCGAGGTACAAAATTACATAATTTTCCTGTTTCAGCTTTAATTGACTTGGAATTCTTAGTTTCCAAAAGTAAAATTAATAAAAAGCATAAAAATAGTTTTTCTTCGTTACCTTCATTAGTAAATAATAGCAAAGTATTCCCTGGTAGAAATTGAAAACATTTTTAGAGCAAGAATTGGCCATTTTTTAAAAAACTGCTATAAATGGCCAAAAAATGCTCCTTAATGAGCCAATAAATGCTAAAATTTAACCTCAAAGCCATGTTACTTTCAAACGTATTTTTATTAGCAAATAAAGTTCTGTAAAAACAAAAAATGAATTATTTTTAAGTAATCCTTCCATCTGCAAATATTAAACAAAACAAAACTCTTAAAAACGCTATATAGCTTTCGTTTGAGCCATTCTAGATTTTCTCAGAAAATCTAACTAATACATGCCCAATGTCATTAACTTGATTTGCATGCTAGGAGAATTGCGCACGACGATAGATTTTCAGGAAGAGTTGATATATATACTTTTCAGTACATCCGGCGAGCGTTTCACACGTGCCAAATACGTGGCCGGCAAACTCGCAGCATTTCCCCGGCTAGCAAAAAGCCGAGGATCCGCCAACCCTTTGCTACATAATCGATCGTCGGCCAACGCAATTACTTGCGCCCGGGCCGTCAAGATCCCCTCCCCCCCCCGGAAGTCGCCTCACGTACGATACTTGCACGTATGCGAAAATTGATTAGATGCGCGCGTGGCAGATAAGCCCGGCTCACTTTTGCATCTATAGATGCGCCGCGAAAAAACAGCCCACAATAACTTGGCGAATCATACAATATGCACCGCGGCTAGATAAGCCCGGCGAATTCGGGCAACTTCCGGTCTGAGTTGTTTGCACAGCACCCGTATACCTGCACATAATGCCAAGCGTACTCGCAGAGCTCGTTCCGATGAAAAATAGAAAGCGAACGCCGCCCGGGGGCTGAACTAAGACGCGCGCGCGCGCGCAGCCCCGTCCGAGCGCGGATCAAAATTTTAAGCGAATTCATCCTTCGTCCTCAAGCTTTTTTCCTTACCGGCGAATGGAGCGCCACTCCCGCGCGTGCGCCCGAGTCTCTATATTATTTATGGCTGTATCCCGAGCGCAGTTTGTAATCTTTAATGCTTCGAGCTTATCGACGAAAAAACTAGTTTATAAAGTAACTTGTTTAAAGAAAGCTGGTAACTTAATAATAATTATTTTAACTTCCTCTTTTAAACAATTTAATCGATAAACGAATTTTCATTGTTTTCAATCTACGACTTTAATATTCCCCTGAAACTGACAATTAAGTAAGAAAGAACAACGGCCTTCTATCCTTCGAGTTTTTCGTAAGCGACCCCCTTAGCGTTCCCTCTTAGATTTGCTCAAGGGAGCATTTCATAAGCGCGAATGACAAGCTTTGGCAGCTCCCTGCTTCCCACCAGTCACTTCATCGGTCATTAGTCGGCCTCTTATTGCTGTAGCAATCGTGAATCGCAATATATTTCGTGAAGAAAGTAGCGAAAACGGCGCTCGATTGCACACGGCTACGGCGATCGTTACTTGTCTCAAATGTAACGAGGTCTCGCCGCAATTATTTTTTACAGCGCTTCATTTTTTTGTTTTTTTTTTTTTTTTTTTTTTTGTTTTTTTTTCAAGGGCCTTCTCGGCGACACTGTTATAGTTTAGTTTCGGAGAGAGGACGTGTGGAAGTCTTGGACGAAACTGCGTGTATGTATACTAAACAACGAGACGCCTCCTGCTGGCTGTATTTTAAGCTGAAAACTGCATAGTCGAGTGTTTGTGTACTAAAAGTTAGCAGCCGGAGGAGTTAAGCAAAATATGTTGCAAATGGGATAGGGAGAGAGTTGAAAATCTATAAAAGATAACTGCGGTACAAATTGAAATTTACAGTATGAATAGCAATTTTTTATTAGGAATAACGTTTTAGTGTGAAATATTTATAAAAACCTGAATACCTGAATTTGATTTTATTTTTTGATTAAATTTTGTTCCTTTGAATATAAAAAGCTAAATGTTATACATGGTAGCTTCCACGAATTTGAAACAAAAACAAGTCCGACAAGAGTTTGATATAAACGAAGCAACAAACCGTCTGAAAGGGTGCTTTTAATATTTTCATTAATACACGCGGCGAGTCACGTAAATAACGAGCAATTTTATTTAATTCCTTTGGGACGTGTGCTAAATATTTATAAAAATACGGCCACCGATGCATATTAAGCGAAGCCGAATTTTCACCGTACTTTATTTATATTTTACACGAAAGCCCATTTACGTATGCGCGCCGTTCGGTAATATTTTTTTAAATTCACCGCCAAAATTTCCATCTATTATAATAGAAGGCAGCGCCCGGGAAAAATAAATATGAAATACGCCTCGTTTTTACTGCAGTTATAACCCCGCTGAATATCAAAGACTCGCGTACAATCAGCGTCGACACAAAGAATCCGTAGAACAATGATGTAATCGATATATAGATATCTCTCGTATTGATAAATATCGTCTTTCTCTCGCCTATCTTCGGATATTTTCGTTATTACGAACACAAAGCCTTTCATCTCTCTTTCCCCTCTCCCCCGATACTCAATCCCTCGGACTTATCTTAATGCATCTTGCATGGAAGAGGAGGAGGGTGTGAGGGATGAGCTTTTCATCGGTCGCGCGCGGACTTTCCGGCCATAAAGCTGTCACGCGGCGCGAGAGAAGGACGAATAGCGATCGAGGGAAATGCCGCTACCAGGTTTATTTTCTCTTCTCCCGCGCTTCTGGATGCTCGGGCGCATAAATAAATTTCGTGCTCTCGGTCTCTCTCTTTCTCTGGATGGTCGAAGTGTTTGCCCTCCCCCTGCAGCGCGTCGATATACGCGGCGCTGGGCCCATTATTTATCGAGGCGCTTCGTGTACTTTTCAAGGAAGAAAGGAAGGGGTGCGGCGTATCTTTTGCGAAATTCATTCGGTTTGCGGGAATTCTCGCCAGGCCACGGAGGGGAGAAGGAGAGGGGCGAGGAGAGACGAGAATGCCAGGCTTTTATGTTTCGATGGAAAGGAAAGAGATGGCCTCTTGATTCATCGTTCATTCATCCTGAGATGAGAATATTTTTTTCTTTTACAATGCCGGTTTACAATAAATTTGCGCTGTCCGCGAGGGAATTTTTATTAATTAGCGCTTTTCTTCCTCCACTTATCGCGCTACTCGTTTTTCTTTTTTTTTTTTTCTTTTTTTGATAAATTTAGTATTTATTCAATACCGTTAAAAAGACTGATAAGATCTTGTAATGTAAATTTCAATATCGAGTTCCAATACTTTTTAATCAGAGAAATAAACAAGTAATAATAACTGAAATTTACTAAGCTATATGAGAGCATCTTCTTTAATTTAAAATTAATAATAAAATACGTACTATCAGAATATCACAAACAGTGAGATAATTTAAAATTAAAACTGGGCGAATTAATAATGACTTTAAAGGATAAAAATAAGATTCACTTCCATTGTCTGCAGAAAAATTTAAAAGTTTTAAACGTTCATTTGCAAGAGTTTTTGTTATTTTAGTGAAGTTCGAGTTTACTCAAAGTTATCGTACTTAAAAATAACCCAATGAAAAGTTGAATTACTCCCTCACTCATTGTTTTCACCCAACTAGTATAGTTCCTGAGTTTGTTTTCCAATTTAAGTTCCGTAACTTTGCAAAATATCCAGGTAATTTCGATTAAGCTGCATCCTCAAAAAATGAACCTCCTCTTTTTCTAATAAAACAGCTCTTTAAATGTCGAGCTGGAATTGCGCAACTTCAATATTAAAAAAAAAAACTGCAGTCTTTTTCATTTCAACCGAGAGGACGAATTGAGTGTAATCGTTTAAAATTACAACTTTATTCCCTGTCTCAAGACTCATCGAGCCTCGGCGACTTAAGTCGAGTGAAAATTAAAAGAGCAGACCAGCCGAGACCGACTCGTTTAATATTTTAGATAACGTTCCGCGAAAGAAAAACACGTCTTTCGCGGCTGCGAGCAAAAGAAGCGCGGTACGAAGCGGAAAGAGACCGGGGATGCCATCACAACGGCGAAGCTGCTGCTTCTCCTCGTTATGCGAGCTACGACGGGCAACCAGATTATTAAAATTACTGCGGTCTCTCGCTTCCGCGCTCGAACGAGCCAACGAACGAAACGAGCGAAGGGCGGAATGACGCGAAGAAACGCTAAGAAGTTGAAAGATTTATATGCGAATGGAATGAGAGAGAGAAATGAAAAGCAGAGCCAAGTAAAAGGAGGGAGGCGGCGGGGTATTTCTCACTGAACTGCTCACAAGTTTTGATTTATTCGTTTCTCTCGCTCCCATTTTCTTCCTCTCTTTTCTCTTACTTTTTTCTCTCCTTCTTCCTACCCGTTTTTCATGGCAAGCATTCATGCAAGTGCTTTTGTGCCCTTACGCTCTAAGCGTATCACGTTAGAATATTAGCTCTATATGCAGTCTGGCCACGAGTTTTCTTCGAAAATATTTTTCTACGCCCGAAACCTGCAAAGAGCGAAATTAATCTACTTTCGAGAGTGAACTTAAATTGAGGTTACTGGATTGAAAGTGGATTGCTCATTTATCTCGAACTTGTAAAGAGTTAAAATATGCGTTATCTACACCAGCGAGCATCAGCTTTAGCGATTAATGAATTAAGAGCGAATAAAAAGAGCTGACATATTAACCCAGGCTTTTGCGTTTTTTTTTTTTTCATGTCGTCTGCGGAAAAAGCGCAAAGAAGAGAGAAAAAAGAGGAAAAAAAAGGGAAGAAACATGTTGAAAGTTTTTATTTGCATAAATTAATAAGAAAGTTTTTAATGTACAGAAGTTCTCCATCTGTCTGTGCGCAAATGTTTGCGCATTACGTACACATGTTTCGAAAAGTTTTTCGAGTGCACGGATGGGGTCTAAATTTCGTTGTACTCGGAGATGACTTTACATTCGAGCCGTTTTTCACGTTAAATATGTTGCGCAATGAGATTTTATTTTCGCCTAACTTTTCGTTTTGGGCGCGCACGGCGCCTATATACTCTCGCTCTTCGTTCTTGTTTGCGAATTTTCGGCTACCGATGAAATTTTGTTAGTCAGCGAACGAAAGAATATCCTTTCGGAGTATTAACCGATGCGGAAAACTAATTAATGGAGTTCTATTCTAAAATTTGCATGATAACTACTTTTGCAGACCAGCTTAATTTAATATCAACTGTAAATTTAGCGCATTAAAAAGCCCGCCTATAGATAAGTCAATTAACAAGTTATTTTCGTTTCAGAGCCTTACATTTTGAATGCGATTCAAATACAATAGAAAAGTGTTTTCTTGACAAAAACTGAGTGACTGTCGTCCGGCTCCCGGAAAGACCTATATCTTCCAAGAAAGAATTTCACACTTCGAGGCAGTCTTGGCAGTCCCGAAATTGTCGTCTTTAATAATTTCCAGGTCAGGAAAAAACGCCCTCCGCTAAATTCCCTCCAGCTTCGGAGAGTTTAACGTCGAGTTATATAGCATTGCGCCGCGTAATCGCGTTAAAAAAGTGGGCGTACCGCCGGCAAAGCTGAAATTGAAATTAGCGATAATATTCACTCTGGCCGGGGCCATCCGAGCTCTCCCGGTCGCCGAGCCCGCAGATTACAGCGCCAGATGTCAGCGAGGCAGCTTTATCGGGGCTACGCGCCGCGCGGCGCCCAAGCCGATGCTGTATACGCGTCTGCGGTCGCGGCCTCGGCGGCGGCAGCGCAATTTCCGTAGTTTTTCAATTTTCCGCCCTTCCTTTTTGCGTCGAAATTAAGCGTTACTTACTCTTTGCGCCCGCGCTTGGATTTTTGCCGCGCAAGTAAACGCGCGCGAGAGCGTCGGAGCGATGGAGATTCGAAGCGGCCTCGGCGACGCGACCAGGCAGAGTCTAATGAATCTCCCTCTCTCGTAATTATGTTACTTTCTTAATTTGCAATTATGCAGAGTTACCGAGGGATTAATGCACGCGCATATCTGCATTGCGTTACGAACTTTTCTTAATTTTCTCATCTTTTTTTTCCTTTCGTTTTGTAAGTCGACGTTGTGGAAGTCGCAGACTAAAGTTTTTGACTTTTAATGCGGTAGTTTTAAATTTCAACCGGCCAACGTGTACATTTAAGGAGCTTAATCAACGTGTAAATAGTACATAATTTATTATGGAAAGTAGTTGGAATTTTTCTGATTCTTTTCTACTTGATTGTTTGCAGCTCAAGCTTTAAGACCCAGCCGCATTAGATATAAGTTATTCAACATTATATTTTATTTTAATTATAATTTAATAACGAAAAACATGAGAATATTTGAATATTGAAATATTTACATACAGTATATAGGACCTCGCATTTCACATACTCGCAAAACGGATAGTACCCCTATTTTTAACTTCACAATTCGCATATTAAGCCCCGCCTACTACTCCTAATATGCGAATTGTGAAGTTAAAAATATGCGCACTATGCGTTTTGCGAGTATGCGAAATGCGAGGTCCGACTGTAATAAAGTTTTAACAAGCTGGCTATTTGGCGGTACGAAAACTTTGTAGAATAATTATTAGATTTAGTGTTTTAATTAGGTATTGATTTGAGTATTTATTCGAAAAAAAACGAGTTTATTAATAAATAAATTTAATATAAACGTCTTATTTTGTTGATATCATCGTCCTGCAGATATTCGGAGAGAAACTCTATAGCTTACGGCTCGAGGACTGAGCACGGAGTAACGACTGTCTAATAACTACTGCGCGTGCACATGTAGTTGCTGTTGCATTGGCGTGAGATGTAATACGAGAATGAAACTCAACAACAATGTTTAAAAACTAAAATTTATAATAGGTAACATAAGAACTGGGCTTTTTAATCTACCTTTCAGTGTGAACTTAGCGAATGAATGTAAAAATTAATTTTTCGTTTTATCTAAATCAGCAAATTTA
Source organism: Ormyrus pomaceus (assembly GCA_900474385.1). Classification (NCBI taxonomy): domain Eukaryota; kingdom Metazoa; phylum Arthropoda; class Insecta; order Hymenoptera; family Ormyridae; genus Ormyrus; species Ormyrus pomaceus. The sequence goes on from UCOM01001569.1 coordinate 17,615, forward strand.
TGTAAAATATGAAATTTACCGGCAGATTATTTAGTTTTTATTCTTCTCCTTAAGTTTCCTTTCTCATCGTGTCAGTACAAAACTTGTCAATCAAAGCGTCAAAAAGATAAAATAATAAACAAAGTATTATATGCAGCCCGATAAACATAGTTAATTGGATAAAAAGTTTCTTACAGTATTGCTAAAATGTGCATAAAGCGATTGCGTCTTCTTTCGTCTCAGCATTCAAATTACTTTGCTGCTTTCAAGCTTGTACTGTAGTTACTTTTGACTTTCTATTTGAAACCATCAATCCTCTCGTGAAAATCAATACGTTTTCATCGCTCTCCCTTTCTCCCCCTCTTGCGATAATACATCACAGATAGTCCGGATTCAAGAAGAATACTCGATACTTTGTAGCACTTCTTAAACCCTTTCCATTAACCTCTGCAAACTTGCCAGCGACATGGAAAAATACCATGCTGTTGGTTCACGAACATCTACAGACCGGAAAAGAAGGGAAAAAACATGACGTTGAATTTGCGCCACGGCTAAGGTGTCGAAAGTGCATCTCGTTTGCAGTGTGTGAATTAAAAGTCGCACGAATATTTCAAAATCGCATTGGGAATAATATGCAGAATTGTGATGCGGTCAAAGGCTAAGCTTACTGTTTTATTTGAATATTCAATGCCTTTGTTTCAAAAATAAAAAAAAATAAAAAAAAAAAAAAAAAAATTAGGACAGTTTCTATTCTGGATCGAGGATTGAAAAGTGTAGCTGCATTTGAATTGTAACATTACTACTTTTAAAAAAAAAGTTTGTTGGTCTATTTTTCTATTTTTTTATTTTTCTATTTTTTCTCTTTTACGAATATATAATATGTATGTAAAAAATTGAAATGGCACACCTTCATATTAGCAGCGTAGGCTGCAATTACTAAAATTGATTCAAATTTTAAGTAACGCGTTTATTCCTTTACAATTCTAATTAAAAATTACCAGAACGCTTATTCTATTCCCTTTAAAAATAGATACGCAGCCCTGGAAAGGATTAAAAGCAGCGTATATTGCACATCCTGTACTCGAGCGAGGCTCTTACCCACTCAACAGGAATCACGCTCCGAAATTCTCTCTATTCGGCATAGGCAGCAAGCACCATCCGCAACTGCATTGTTAAGAGGGCGTATAAAAATTTCCATCTCGCAAATAGTTTTGGGGGAAGCCGAGCCGGGCGCAGGATTCGGCTCTCTCGAACAGCTTTTTTGTTTGTAGACTTTGCCGGTCACCTCTCGGTGCTCGGACGTATATATATATATACATGACGAGTCGGGGGACGCGACGAATGCATACATGCACACAGGTATGACGAGGAAGCAAAAGTTCTCGGGCTACGCCACTTTTACGAATGAAGTGAAGCCGCGCTGTCGCTGCAGGTTCGCGCGCGCGCTCGAATTTACATTTTAATTGCGGAATGCATCGGGGTGCCGGAGGTGCTTCCACGCCCCCGCGATTCTCTATCTCGCGCGAAATAGAGAGCTGCGGGGGTAGGAGAGACCGAAAACAAAGACAGAGGAACGCTTTTTTTTCTTTTTCTTTTCCCTTTATTTTTTTTTTTATTTTTTTTATTTTTTCGCGTGCCCATTTGCAAATACTGTTATTGTTTATGCGCTCCTGCGGATTAATTATACGCGGGTGCCGCGCGGCGTGTGGGTGAAAGAGGGAGGCGACGTGGGCGGAAAAGCGGGAGAAAGCGGCAGCATTGATATTGAATTTGGAATGGCTCTCTCTCTCTCTCTCTCTCTCGCTGGCTTTTTTTTAATTAACGTTTTAATTAAAGCTGCCGAAGATGCTTTATCGGGGACTATGATTTTTAAGCACGAATTTCGCCCGTCTCTCGCGCCCCGGTCGCCGAACGGTAACGACTGCACGGACTTTTTCCCTGTTTTCCGACTTAATGAATTACGTGATGATTTCGTTAAGATTCCGACGGAGGAACTGCCGGGAAGTCTGTTTCTGAATTTTAATAAAGCAAAGAAAGGCGATAAATATTTAAGTCGGGAGACGTTTATTAATCTTAATAAGTTTTGGCTCGAATCTACTTTTTACAAACTTATCCGGTCAATGCTGGACGGATTTCGGCAAAAGTTTTTATTTTACTTTTTATTTTACATTAATTACTAATTATAGTTTCCGCAGCAGGAATTAATTTACATACACTAAATAATGTTCCTTCGCGATCCTTTGATGAGCCAGTCACGAATTTCGAATAAAATTTACATAGCGTTGATCTCATCAAATAATAGTGAACTCTCCCAGCATCTTGTAGTAAAGACCAACTCCCTTAAATCAATAATGCTTGCCCATCAAAATTCTTTCAAAAAGATGCAGATTATCTTTTAATTGACAATCCGTTGCAAAAGGAAGATCTCCTTTATAAAGCAGCGAAAACTATCTCTTTTGGCAGAGCCGCTAAGATAAACGGGCGCTCCGAGTCCTTCGGTTCTTCCCTTTCTCCCTTGCTCTGCGCAACGTTTATTTTCCATCTCCACTCGGTACCGATACATATCGCTTATATATATATATAAGCTTAAAAAAAAAATTCGTCTTGGTCCACCGCGTCTATCTCGCTCTCGATCCCGAGATGCATAAAGCAAAAGTAATTCCAGCTATTTCATCTCGGCGTACGGAAAGAGGGAGCCCGAACGAAACCGATTTCATTCTACGCGGCAGCCTAAAGCGAAGGCTCAGTCTATTCAACTCCATTTCCTTATGTCGCACTACGAAGCCATTTAAAGCCACGCAAAAATTGAGTCGTTCGGGGTCGATCCTCTCTCTCTTTCTCTCTCTCTCTCTCCCCCTCAATCCTCGTGCCTTTGCGTTACACGAGTCACGCGTTCGCTTGTTTCGCTCGGAGCTTCGTTTCTCTCTTCCCGAGCGGGTTAGATTTTAAAGGTAGATTTCTAGAGAAAACCGAGTGAGACGGAAAGTGCGAGGGGAAGGGAAGCGAGAATAGAGCTTTTAAAGGAAAACCTGAGTCAAAGGGTAACCTCCTACCTACCGTTCCAGAAGTTCGAAATACAAGGACAGAAGAATGAAAGAGGGTGAAACAAAGGGTATCAGTGGCGGAGTTAGGTTTAGATTAATGATATGAGCAAGAAGGATGGCGACAAGTGCACCAATAAAACTTTTGTATAATCACGTTAATAAAGGAGCTAAACGTGAAAGCCGAACTTGAGCTCGAATCTGCCTTTTGAAATCTTTTTTTTTTGTTTAAAAGCTTTAGCAGCTATTATACAAAAATCTTTTAAACCGAAACTATTCCAGATCTTTTTTTTTCGAATTTTACGGGACACAGGGAAACATTTTGAGACACTTTTTGAGCACATTTGTGAACGCGCGATTTTTCGCCTCGGCGATCTCGCAAAAATATCAACATTCATGAATATTTGATCAGCGAAAAATTGTTCTCCGGCTCGAAATCTCTATAGAATAAAATTCTTCCACTTCCGAATGGGAGGAGAGGATAAAAAATAAATTATAAAGGCCATTGTCTCGAGTGCTTCGCGAAGATAAGATAGAAAAGAGCAAGGGAATACAATGTTCATTTCCTTACCAGGAATTCTTCCTACATAAATAGGGCGCATATTGCAGATTAAAGCGAACGTCCAAAATTCAACCGATATTACGCTCGTCTCTGCTTACTAACTCGCGGGCTGAAAAATAGCACGGCAGTCGGACCACTTGAGGAATGCTCTTGCATCCCCGCTCGCATTAACGCTCCCCTCCCGCCGAGGAAGAAGAAGAAGAAGAATCCACACGGCACGCCGAGGTGGCTCAGCAGAGGGAAGACAGGGCTCGCTGCGTAAACTACTTTTTCCAGGCAAACTGGCAAACGCAGGGGAGGGTGCAGGTAAATGCAGCGGCAAGCTGCCCGGCCGCGTGCGTAGCCTGCCCGTAGGTATATATGGGATCGACTTTGGCCGTGCCGCAGTGGTATCGAGCGAGCGCAACCTCCCACCTTTCCTCCATCCCTTGGCTGGCTGGAAAACCCCTTCCCTCTCTCTCTCTCCCGTCGGCCTCCCTCTCCCGTCGCTCCCTCTCGCTCTTTATAGGAGCTCACTATCTGCGCGCGGTCTGTTTTATCTCCCCGGCATGCCGGATGCCCAAAGAGTCCGAGTTTCTCGCGCTCAAACGGGAGGACAAAGAGGAAAAGGCCCCCCCCCCCCTCCCGCGAATATGCATGAAACGCCACGTGGCACTCACGCTAATGCTATTCCGCTTAGCGGAACGGCTGAGCTTCCTATACCGGCGAGGGACGGAGAGGGCAAGAGGAATCGTCGTAATAGCCGCTGATATCAATGCGCTTTTCATCTCTCACCGCCGGGTTTTCGCGCGATCTCCCATTTTCTGCGTTTAACTCGCGGCGCAGCTTTGTGCCGGTCCGATGCTCCGCGGGCTTGGAAATTTTTCGCGCCCTAAGGCTAAAGTCTTGCGCGCTGCTCTCTCTCTCTCTCTCTCTTTCTCTCTGTATCTCTCTCTCTCTCTCTCTCTCTCTCTCTCTATTCGACGATGTACGTGCGAGCGCGTGTAGATTCGAAACTTTGTATGAATATTGATACGAGTTTCGCTAGAGAGTTCACTGAGTTTGCCGTTTCACTTATTGATTAACCGATATTCTATGAGGGTGAATAATTGCGCGCACATTATTGTAATTCCCCATTTGTAGCGATATGCGCTTACAGTTGTGAATTAAAAACGCAAATTATTCATAGCTTGACTCATTGCCCGTTATTGTAAAATATTTGTAATAAATCATGCTGCATACTTTTAGCTTTGCATAAATATACCCCACAAATTATCCGCGCAGCCAGATTCGGTGCTCAAAATTGCAATTATTTTAAACTTATTTTGACGGCAAACGTTTTTATTCGCATTGTTGTCGCATATACAGCAGCCGATATAACCCTATTCGTTAATAAAATAAGAATCCGTATATTTAATTTTTAGTAAACTTACCGAGGCCATTAATTGAGGTAATCAGTGTACAAGATAATAAATTTTTGCAATATTCCCGTCCCCTGGGCCATATTGATGGCATTACGAGATTTCAAATAAAAAAAACAGGAATATTTTTGTTTTCCAATAAAAAAAAAAAAAAAATAAAAAAAATATAGCGGGTTAACATCATTTACAACGGAATCAACGTTTTCATCTGGCGAGCATCAGTAGCAGCGAATCCGAAATCCGGCCGCTCTTTTCGTTGCGCGTATTTTTTTTCACCCCCTTTCTCAATGGAAACGCGTCGCAGCCGCTTCGATCCTCGATACGCATTAGCCGCACTAAAACGCTATTGCCATTTATTGAGATGCGTCGGACTAATAAAGCTACATCAAGCCCTCTCAGCCTCGCATCCGCTCGTTAAGTAGGTTGCGCAACGCATCGAATTTTCGCGCCGAGCGCAGCGATCGAGTATCATTTCGCCGGTTGCTCTCTGGCTTTTTTCGAGAGCGGCGAGGCTGCGGTATTAACGAGTATGCGCTTGCTCACTTTCTCTGTCTGCCTCTCTTTCTCTCTCTCTCTCTCTCTCTCTCTCTCTCTCTCTCCCACTGTCCCGATCTCACTCGGCACGCACGTATTCGTTTAATCGAGTTCTCTCGTGCGCGACGACGCGTGTCGCCGTGCTCTTTCATTGAACCCTGATCTGGACGATATTAATTGTCTTTTACACGGACATTGATTTTGGCTATTGATTTCGAGCGCTTGATTGATGTCTTATTGAATTTTGCTCTGCTGTTAAGTGGTCAGCGAAGATTGCCTGTTTTAGTTGTCACCTATTCGATCCTAACAAAATTGATACGCTGCGCACTTTTTTCATCTTTGCAAATTTTTACGAAATTTTTGAACTTTTAAAACTGTACATAATAATCAGTAAGAAAAAAATATCATCGATTCGACTTGTACATTCCAGTAAAAATGCTCAAATGAGTTTTCAATTGATTAAATGAAAATTATGTTGATTTAACAAGATCTGCGGTGTTTTAAATAGACAAACCCGGAATTGCTAATATAATATTTGTCAAATTAAGTTGCAATAATCCCATGAAATCGATCAAAAGTCTAACTTTACTTACTTTTTTTAAAGTAAAATGTAATTAATTCAATCAAATTTTTTCCTAAGTGTATTACTTGCATTTTTTAAATCACTTCAAATTAAGCATCTCTTTTATTTGAGATTTTCCAATGCAATTTAATCTTCCACTGCAGCGAGAGAAATAGCTTTAAAGGATTAAAATAAAAATAAAAATTCGATCCTTTAAAAAACGAATTTAGTAAAGCGTTTATTAAACTTATCAGTATTTTATAATCCGAGATATTTTAGTAAGAATCTTTAGCATTATACTTTTTGTGGAAATAAATTCAGTTGAGAGAACAATAGACGTAAAAAGAATAGTAGACTTAGATCATATTAAACAAATGATGTTTATTTATACATGAAAGAAACAGCATTTGCGTTCTTTGAATGTATTCTTAAATATTGCTAATAAAATGTCTTACTAGTCTTAAAAGTTAGCTAACTGCTGAATATGTTTATCGTAATTTTGGCTTTGCCTCTTAATGGATACCGACACTGAAGTGTAAATGCAGTGCAATTATTAATTAAATTTGCATTTGTAAGCTCCTTGCGTTAGAAATTCCAACGTCGGTACACACCATTGCATCATAATTCGATCGAGGTGAAAGAAACCCTCGACGACGACGACGTCTCTCTCTCTCTCTCTCTCTCTCTCTCTCTCTCTCTCTCTCTCTCTCTCCAAATCAAGAGGTGTCGCCGGTGTTGGCGCGATCGCAGCACGCGATATTGTCATGTAAATGCGCAGGCGACAGAGTTCAAGCTGTGCGAGTAGAACCGGCTATTCGCTTAATCACGCCAGCGTTTTTTGCAGTAATTATGCGTGAGCGAACGGAGAAAGAGAGAAAGGAATTTTCTCATTAATAGTAGGGAACGGGAGAGTTTTTCTCTCTTTTGAGGTCGGCAATCCTCCTTGGCATCGTTGCAGCGCGGTTTTAAGGATAACCTAATTAGAGTTGTGTTTCAGATTATCGTAATTGCTGCTCTTGAAAGAAGGGAAAAAGCGCTGAATACACGGCATTAACCGAGCATGCCGATGTTTTTGTATTCTGCCTCTCGAATAAAAATCATTCTTCTGTTTTCATGAATGGAAATATTTAACGAAAAGTTGAAGGTGTTAGAAAATGGTAAAAAGTTTTAAAAGGAACAATTTACATAATACTTTTTAATATCATAAAATGTTTGTTCAATAAATTTTTCTGTTTGATAAAGCTTTATGAATTTTTACGTACACGGTATAGGCATTTTTAGAAGTATCAGCGAATATTGGTTGATTTTATACCCGATAAAAAAATCTTGTTAAACATATTTAGTGCATATTTAGAAATCTTTTGAACTTGTTAAGTTAGTTCGGAATTACGCGCAAGAAGGAAAGAAAAAGGCAACGAGAAATGCATTATGAGGCTGCGAGAAAAAGGGTCAGGAGAAAAGCTTAAATACTGCGAAAACAATGTGAGCACCATTTTATTTCAGTAGAACTTTTTACCTTTTAACTTTTTAAGACTCGAACGCAGAAGTCGTGAAGTAATGATTTATGGCCGCAGAGATACTGCGGAAATATTTTCCAGTGTCGTTTGCAGGAAAAAAAAATGCGATTAATAAATTTTCTCAACTTCTTCTCAGAAATTGAAAAGACTTAAAAAGTAAGAGATAACAAGATACAAAGCGTTTAGAAAGTAATTATCTTCATTTTGATTCATTAAGAGAGTTGTAACAAACGTCAAAGTTAAAAATACCAATGATTTAATACTACACGAATATTTGAAACTCGTTTAATTAAAACTGTATAAAAGTCCTCTGAAAGAATTATTTCCTCTTTGCCTTTTTGCCGAAGGAAATAAGAAAAGCCTGCCGAGACAAGCTGCTATCAGTTGTTCTTTTCCTGCAGCATCCGATGCAAATATCGTAAGGTCTCTCTCGCCGGAAGTAAAAAAAGGACTTCCTCCGCGTGTATGTACGTTCACAGATCTTCTCTTATCCGTTCTTCTCAAAGTCTCTTTGGAAGACCACTTAAGCTCGCGCTTTATTGCAAGCACCGTCTGCTGTTTGCTGCATGCGCCCACTTCTTTCTATCTCTTTTCGGTCTTCCGACCGGAACGGGATTTCATCGAATTTATGCCCGAAATTGTATTCGGCTCTTTCGGCAGTTTTTTTCCTCCTCCGAGCGGATTTAACATGCTCCATCGATTCTTTAAATGCGCACGACGATTAATTTTGCCGATAAAGATGCAATTTACAATAAAGCTGCATTTTTCTCCAATTAACTCTTGCATTAACGCAATTTTCTGCGTACAGCATTCGAATATCGAATCCCGCGTTTCGCGCCCGTTGAAATTAGAATGAAGTTTGAAATTGGATTGTTCCTCGATAACTACATATATGACGTAGAGCTGCTTACGCGCAAGATTCCGTCTCTCTATGCCTCGTTTAAATATTAACGACTAAACGCATAAACGCGTTGACGCGCTTTGATACGCCTAGGCGTATATACCGCGAGAGCATAAAGCAACGGTGACTTACCGCTTTCGCGGAATGAATTTCGGTTTACCCTGCAGCGAACGGAGCTCCTCCGTTAATATAACCTCGGTCCGGCATTCCTCCAAATCGAAAGCAAATTTAATTTAATTAATTCTAAGTTTGTTAGTATTCGGCCAACACGCTGAGATTCAAAAATAATCATTTTCTCTAGAATTTTCAACTTTATTATTTTCTCATGCAGAGAGGTTAGCGTGAGTACTTTCAATTTTCTAATTAATATTATTTAACTTAAAAATCACTGAAACATTATTTGAATGTTTGAAGTAACAGAAAATTTGTTGATAATTTTATTACGAGTTACACCCGTTATAGTATGAAAATTGAAAAAATTTTAAAAATTAAATTCAAAAAGTTAAAAATTAAAAAACTTTAATTTTAAATTTTAAAAAATGACAGATGTCAGTTTACTGAAACAAAATTGGCTTGATAATTTTGTGAAATTGAATTTTCGAATTCAATTAAAAATGCATGAAATATCTTGGTATATAACAAGCGCGATTTTAATGATTTGAATTCAGTTTATACTTACGTAGAATATCATACAAGGGGCGTGAAAGAGTTCGGATACTCGATAGTACTAACCTGAAACAAAAACGAAAAATCGAATAAATATTTATCCACTAAGGGATGAAGAATTTATTTTCAGTTACTAAAAATCGTAAACTCGACGTAGCGAGTGAATAATAAAGAATAAAGGCAGGCTTTCACGCGAGCGCTTATCTCGGGCTTATCCTCCCGCAAAGCAATTTGCGGAATAATAATATTATTATTAAAGATAAAAGGGAAGCGAACACAGGAGCAAGAAAAGCATCGGAAAGAAAGGGCGGGAAAGTTGCAGCGGAGAGGCGAACGAGAGGAAGAGAAAGAAAGAAAAGGAGAGGGATTGAGATAGGAAAACAGCGTATTACAATGTTTCGTCGGGAGTGAGAAAGCGAGTTTTACGGAAGCAGAAACAAAAAGGGTAAAGGCAGCTAATGCGAGAGAGCTCTGCGAATTAAGCCCAGTTAGATAACATCACCGCAGGAACAACAGCAGAAAGTACAAGTTTTAACATGACGACACCGAATGTATATATACAAAGTCGCAGCGGTAAGAATAATAATAGAAATAGAACAGAGGATGGAAAGAAAAGAGGGATTAAGAAGAAGAAACATTTTTAAACTTTGATAGAACTAATCGCATTGGATTTTCCGGTACGCGTGCAGGAATGAAAGTTGATATTTTGAATAAGTCGAAGAAGGATTATATTGCAGGGAATGTTATTTTTATTTCTGTACTAGTGAGATATTATTTACTTATTACCATAAGTTATTCAATAATAAGTTTAAAAGTGAATTAAAACAGAGTGCAAGAAACTTGGAATATTTTTATTTGATCAATCAACATAACCCAATGAATATTCCGGAATGTTCGGCCCTATTAAAATCCTATTTCGAAGCTTCATTACAAATTAATACATTGAACAGCGGTAGCCAGTACTTGATTGGATAATCGATAGAGAGAGAGAGAGAGGGGGGAGGAGGGGAGAAGGGGGAAAGAGAGAGAGAGAGAGAGGAGAGGGAGAACGAATCATACAAGTTTCAGGTAATCGAAAACGTAATTTCATAATTGCCGAAACGTAGAATCGACACGGCACTGCTTCCTCCCCATTATACCGGCGGCGCAACGCAGTGAATCCGAATTAGGAAAAATTTATCGTTCCGCAGTGGCATTCAATATCATGGGGCGCTCCTCCGCGCGGAACAGATAGAGAAACAGCGAGCAAGATAGCGGCGTTCCTCGCGAACAAAGGATTTGCCCGAAAAAATATAGACTAATCAAGAGAGGCAGATCGAAGACGGGAGAAAGGGGGAGCAGAAAAGCGGGTCTCTGCAAAAAGTAAAGGAGGCAGAAAGTTTCCCTCCCCCGACCCCCTTTCTTTTTCTCCACTCTCCCACGCGCTATGAAAGCAAAGTAAAAGAGCGCTTCTATCTTGAGCGAATCGCCCAGGACGGCCTCGATTGAGAAATCGAATTAGTTGCCCCGAGTTTTGAGCACCGTGAGTCCTTTTCCCTCTCTCTCTCTCTCCTTCGCCCCCGCCGGTTCTCCGGCGGCCCGTTAATCAGGGAATCCGAGGAGAGAATAAGCTATTGTTCCAACTAACCGGAACTGCATTGCAGACTATAGAACCCACGAGGATCCAAGAATCTCAAATGTTCGCTCGAGCAGGAACGGGGAACGGGGTATTAGGGCTCTCATTCGGGACAGTTACTCTCCTCCCGCGGCCGCAAAATCGATCCGCGGCTGAACCTCCCCCGGCGCTGGCAAAAATTTTCAAAGGGATTTTTAAGGATCCTGCTGAAAATGGAGGAAAAGTCTGCAATTAATGGAAAAAAACTACCCCGCATCTGCTAATCTTGAAAACGTCGACTGCAGTCAGCCTTTCAGGCAATAATGTGCGACAGCTCCGATGAGAAACGTCGATTTATTTGGAATCTTTCTAAAGCTTCCCTGATATCCGATCAGGCTATTAACCGATCACTCTCGGACGTTGTTTGGCATCCTTTTATGAGTGTAGTTCTCCGCCCGTACAATTGCGAGCGCGGTTCACGCATTGATTTGATTGAACTTGTCGTGGTGGTCCTTCCATTTAAAAGTTATCTTTAACCTTTCGCGAACATTCTCAATTGCTTTTTTAACTAAAAACTAATTATTTTCTTCTTGTGCAAGATATTTATTAAAGATTATTTTGCACAAACAAGAGTATATAGGAATTGTTTTCAGAAATTTTATTCGAAAGATGGCAATAAAGCATTGTAAACGAATACATTTATTAGTTCCAAGTATTCAAAATAATGCAGATATTAAAATTAATCAAGCATCTGTTCAAATTATCTATAATTCAATATAATTTAATTCTTCAACAACCTTCCACAAATTATATAATCGAAAATTGAAATTATTCGCTGAATCAGTTTTTAAATACGTGCAATCGTCTCATTATCTGATTTAAGAATTGATTATTTTAACGAATCACGTTAATGATAATTTAAAGTAATAAAAAGAGCACGTTACCTAACCACTTTATTGTTAGGCTTTCCAAGTAGAACGGTTTTAGCGAGCGTCAGAATTAACTCGCTTTGGTAGAGCGCGAATTTAAATAAAAAGAAGATATCCGGGCCGGTAGGAGGCGTTGCCAAGTCTCGAGGACGAGGCAGTGCTCCGTTTATGTACTCGGAAAATGCCCTTGTTAAAGCCGGCCTTTTCTTCTGCGGCTATCCCGCACGAATTTTTTTGAATTTTAAAATGCACCGCAAAGCCTTAAAACGACATGCCCCACAGACAGAAATATCCGGCCGAGAGGGGAGAAAAATTCTCACCCCATCGCGGAATAAAGCTAATTATATTTCCGCGGAACTTTTTAATTTTTCATTATCGAGCCCGAAGAAGGGGAAAAGCCGCGGGGAGGGCAAAGGAACATTCAACGAGACTCGTCGTTATTTCACTTATCTCTATTAATTGCTGTACCGCATACTTGGGGTAACTGTTGTAAAAAGGCGAGCGAGCGAGCGCAAGCGCAAGTTTAAAAGTCAAGGAAAACTTATCTAACTTTTCTCATTTGAGATAAAAATTGTGAACTTTGAGATGGAAAGTAAATTAAAATAAAGATAAAAATTACGGACCTCGAGTATTCTTCAAATAAATAATACCTGGAATTAAAATTTTGGGATTTCTATAATTAAATAGAAATTAGTCTTTATTATTTCTTTTCTCGGGAAGCCTTTTTCAAATAGAATTCCAAAATCCAAGGATTACAGTAGTCTAATAAATTAGTCGTATAACTAATGTAACGAGTTTAACAGATTGGGAAGGAGACGATAAATTAAATCGAATGCAAAGCTGAAGTTGTCGAAATTCTAAATATATAAATTACAGCAGTCGAGAACAAAGTTGGGAAAAGTTTGATTGTCGATCGAACGAAAAAAGAAAAGAGAGAAAAACGACGCCGCGTTTTGAGGGAATATCGAGGGAAAATTGAGGCGATATATCACGTCTCTTCCAGCTCTAGACCCGAAGCCGCTCCGAGCGGCAACAACAATAGCAAGAATGTCGTGAATAAATTAGCCGATCCTCTTCTCCACGGCTCGGCTATATAACGGCGGAGCATCCAAAGGGCAAATGACGAATCGATTGCGTTTAGGTGGAAACAGACGTATACAGCCGCACGCAGACAGAACTTGAAGAGGGGGGGAGAAGGGGACCGTACGTTATCGTACTCACGCGATGCATTACGCCAAGAGGCATTAGGTGCAAGATTCAGGCGATGCAGCGGCCTCGAGGTTATGCCTCATACGGCGGGATCATGCATATGAGGTCGGCCCCCGCGAGTAGGATCAAAGTGTAAATGCGAGGAAACATACGCCAGCTGCCGTAACTTCCAACATGCTTTCTCGCCCATTAATGTCGCCTCGGTCAAAATTCCGAATTTCGCCCTTTATTGTATTTGCAAGCTCCGGAGCTTTGCCGGGCTGCATTTGCATCAGGGGGGTTATGGATCGTCATCGGGTGTCTGCGCGACGGTTTTCACCGCGACCGTCAATTGTACCTTCCTGATTTCTGATTTAAAGCATTCGGCTTTTGCACGGCTATTTTAAGGCCGGTCGAGGGACTTTAAAGTAAAACATTTTACTGATCATCATTCTACTTGAAAAAAATAAAAGAAGTAAAATAAAACAAAGCAGGAATTCAATTTGGCTCGTATATGAGCTCAAGATTTTATGGGGAAATTAAAATTTGTAATCATTCCAATGTTACATTCGTTATAAACTGAATATTGTCGTAATTTTTATTTACCATTTATTTTACAATTTCAGCATTCTGCCTTAATTATCGTGTATTTAAAAGCATCCTCGTAATACTTAACATTATAAAAACCGTAATAATTAACGTTTTTATGCATCAGCTGCATTATTTCATTCAATAAAATAAAATATTACCGAGAGGAAAAGAAAGCTAATTTTTGCTTGAAAATACGACACATCTATCGTCAATACATAAAGCAAATTTATATTCAATGTTTTTCCTATAAGTCAATAAGTATTTTATAAAACAAAATAATTCCGTTTTATTATACGCATAATTTAAAGCCGCAAACTGTATTGCTTCAAGAATTTGCTCCATTGTTGCAACGCTGTGAAATAGAGAGGGAAAAATAATCACTGAAAATCATAAAGCACGAATGAATTTTGGCATTGCATCTGCAAGAATGCAGAATCATCATCCATCAAATGCTAATCCCAGGATCTCTACAGTAAAGTACGAGTCATCGTAAACGAAATTCTCCCAAAAGCTCGGAAAAAGCGTCGATTCAGCATTACCGGGCAGAACAAAGGCCGAATTTTCGCGAGAAGCGGCATTGGAAAAATCGAAACGGAAAGAAGTTCTGACCCAATTCATCTCGTACCTATCCGCTTGAAAAGTTGGCCAGAGTTTCGAGGCAAGTTTTGGGGATGCCCACTTTTAGCTTTCGGCAGCTGGAAGTTCAAGTAGAATTTCCTAATCAAGCGAAATGAGAGTTAAATACCTGCGGTTATTTGATCGCGGTCGCCGCTCGGCCACCTCGCCCGTCCGATAATTCTACTTGATCAAGTGTGTTAGCAAAGTTATCCCAAGGAACTTCATGTACGGAGCAATCGAGATTTCGACCTCCGCTTTTATAAGGCTGCATCTCCAGGAGCTCGTTAAAATGTCTCAAAGGTCGGGGACGTCGTTCCGAGCGTTTTGACGCGCGAATCTATTTTTCTCTTCACAAATATTTTGTATTTTTTACGAAATTTTTTCAAAGATGAAATGCGAGATCGCTCGAAAAATACAGCTTTTACGCGCGTGCAGGCTCGCGCAGTAAGTTTATTTTGGTCCTATTTTTAGTTTTATAATGCCTCGAAGCTCGGCTTTCAAAAGCTTTTCGCTTAAATTTAAGATAAAACGCTTAATTTGAAAACATTTTCACAACGCAAAATGACGGTTTAGCAAAGCGTTCAAAATAAATATTGCGGCATTCACGAACATTGTACTCCGAGCTGCTTTAGGAGTTTTCTGCAGTACTAACTCGAGCCCGAGTCCTGATTAACACGGCAGAGTTGACCACGGGAGCGTCGCCAGCTTACAAAAGTAGACCTGCAGGCGGTTATGCCTGCGCCGGTCAATCGCCGATTGTGTGTATCCCAGACGAGCTTAGCGAGCGAGCGCCGGGATCGCATGCTCGGCCGGTTAAGAAAAGGAGCTCGAGGCGGCATGTATATGTAGCGCTCACGCAGGGGGATTTGAATTATTAATGCCAAAGATTCCTGGGAGCCCGTGAGCTTCTCTCTCCCTCCCCCCCAGTGTACACACGTATAAGAATTGACTCCGGCTATAGACGCGCTCTCGCAGGCAGGTGGTGTGTGCACGTATATAGTATCGTCGCGCGCGTGTGTGCGCGCGCGAGAGAGAGAGAGAGAGAGCGGCAAGTGCACATGGGCAAACGGCGGCGCGCATAGAAATCGATAAGCGTGACCTCCGCGCGCGAGCTTGCGAAGACGCGCTCTCGTTCTTTTTTCCTGCGGAGGGCGCGCGATGTTTCTTTTCTCTCGCTGTTTTTCCGCGCTGAAACTCGATTGATTCGATTTTCACCGGGAGGAGGGGGGGCAATGGGTTAATTGCACGCTCCGCGAGGGAAAGGCACTGAATGCGGAGGCAACATTTTCGCTTACCGATTATTTTAAGGAGCCTGCGATATTAAGAAAATAGTCGTTTGGAATGAGGGCTGGAGAATTTGAACTCGTATTGAACGGAGGTATTATGTAAACTTGACAGGGGTGTCAATACACGTCTGGTGCAAAATGTTGGATTACATTATAATTGCGTTTATTAGCCGTGATGGCCTTAACCGTGCAGTCAATTTCCTTCCCAAATGCATGCTGCTTTTGTTAAAAGGAAAAAAAATCGATTTTTCCACTACAGTTAACAACTCTAAAGACCAATTTGTCACTTTTTTTTTTATTAATTTTACGATAAAAATTAGAAAATCTAAAAAAAAAGTCCATAATGAGGAGGACGAAAATTGCAAGTACGAAGATGAAGAAGAAAATTGAACAAGCCCTTCCCGAGTTCGAAGAACAAAGAAAGAGCGAGGGAAAAAAGCTCGACCTTAAGAAAAAGTAAGACGCGGAGGCAACGTCCAAATATTTAGCCTACACGGTCCGTTAAAGGAGCCAGCGCGCTAATTTTTTTTTTCCTCCGGGCGTTCCCTTCCTTTCTCTCTACGTGATTTTTATGATTTCACGGCTCGGTAGGGAGGCCATTGGTCTGGAGCCGAAAAAGAAAGGTGAAAAAGGGGATCCAAGACGCGTAATGCGCCTGGGTAACGCTAAAAACACAGAGCCAGAGGCAGAGAAAACGTTACTTTTGTTTGCCGGGAACAAAGCTCCGGCGGCAGGCTGCTGCTGCTGCTGCTGCTGCTGCAGCCACGGCCGAACTCTCTGCTCCGCTCTGCGCAGTAGCAGCGGCGGCGGCGGCGGCGGCGGCGGCCGCGGCGGCAGCAGCACCGGCCCGGGAAAAGCCGTGAGCTTGGGGGATAAAGGTGAAAAATCTTCGCCTCGCGACCTACTACCTCACTCGCAGCTTCCTCGCCACGTGGAATTCCGGAGGCCTTTCTTCCTCCGTCCCGGGGAGCCGCGCTCGCTGAATTTTTACGATTTGTCGCGAGACTACCGCCTTTCTGGGTTAACTTTCTTTTAAAGATAAATAGGGAAGTTTGCTTGTTGCTCGGCCCGGGAGGAGTCGGGGAGCCAAACGTACAATTCCGCTGGATGCAGCCGAGTTGTAAGGAGAAAATGACTAAGAATGCCACCACCGTAAGCTCGAAATGGCATAATTGCCGTTTTGTTAACGATGAAAAAGCTTTGAGTTCCGCATTGTGAAGCTCGAATAAAGCCCTTCAATACACTCTGCTCGAATTAAAGAAGCACTTTAAATGCGAAATAAATTGGTGCAAAAACACGCTTGCACGATCTTTTTTTTTTTTTTTTCATGCCTCTCTCGTCATTTCAATAAGTAACGGGCGCATAAATTTAAAAGTCTCACCCCGAGACTGAAATTCTTTTGAACCCGCCGTTCCCCCCTTTCATGTTTCCGCGTCGGAAGGTAAACGAACTTTTTCCACAAAATTATCACCTAACCCCCCCGCGCGCGTCTTTTAAGTCACGAGAACCTCCTCGGACTTTGCATTCAGGTGAGGCTCGAAAATCTCGCTCGTTTCCTGACGGTAAAAAGGGAGAGAACAGAGACGAACGTA
Source organism: Ormyrus pomaceus (assembly GCA_900474385.1). Taxonomy (NCBI): domain Eukaryota; kingdom Metazoa; phylum Arthropoda; class Insecta; order Hymenoptera; family Ormyridae; genus Ormyrus; species Ormyrus pomaceus. The sequence goes on from UCOM01001569.1 coordinate 34,575, forward strand.
TATATAGCGACGCGCTGCTTCATCTTTCTGGAAATACCTCCGAGTGATTAAGCGCATTTCTCGCCGAAGGGAGAGGCAGCTCGTTCACAAAAGCCGAACCTCGCGCTCACGAAAGCTCGCTTAGGAAAAAAAAAAGGAAAAAGAAAAAAAACAAATGACCTCAAGGTCAACGACACTCTCCCTCTCGCGAGGCCGGGGCTTTTAATTAGCGGCATGATTTAATACACGCCGGGCGTGAGCAGTCACGCATTTTCCGAGTTATAAGGATCATAGAAGGGGACGGTATAGCTCAGGCACACAATCTCCGCGCGATGTATATTCGGGGGGGGCCGATCCCTTATAGAGGGCCTCCGAGGGGCGGCTCGTTAAATCGAGAGCGCGCGGGGACGCAATATCGCGGCCGCCGGACTTTATCAGGTACGTCGTCGACAATCCATCACGGCCGAGCTTTAATCTTCGTGTTTATACTCGCGGTCGTACGGAGCTTTGGGCTTTTGCTCGGAGAAGTGTGAATTTCGATCTCGAGGCCCGACTGTTAGCTTATCTTGACGGGAGGAGGGATTGCCGGGGCTATTGATATCAACTGCCTGGCTATTGTTTTTCGGAAGAAAGGAGCGGACCCGGCTGCTTTAGAATGCGCTTATACAAACTCTTACTTCGTTCTCGGGTTTGCTTCCGCTGCGTATTCTTTAGGTACGCGCGACAATGAAGGGATTAGGCGTTTTTTTTTCTTTTTTGGAGTGTAAATATTTTGGTGGACGAAAATTAAGAGCTACGAGCTACTTCTTTTGACCTTGTAATTAATTAAATTGTAGCTGATGTACATTCGTATTATACAGGCCTTTTTTTAATTAAATTAATTTAATTGAACGTAAAATTTTCAACAAGTAATAAAAAAAGTTTTTAATTCAAAGGCTTTTAAATCTACTCTTGTGTAAGTTAAAATTTAAATTACAGCTACTTGATAAAGCTTGCATTTTTTATATATATGTTAAAATGATCATTTTCAAATTTCTAAAGGTATTTTTTTATTAATTTGGTTTATTTTCATTGTATATTGAAACGCAATACTCAAAGCGCAGCCAACATCAGAGTATTACGAGGAGTATTATCTTTTCCCAAACATTTTCATCAAAAATGATTTTATCAATTACTCAACGACTCTTTAAGTCACAAATACATAACGACTTTCCTCTCCCGGCCGATGCGTATCTAATTACCGCTAATGCACGGGGGAAGATAATATAGATTGCAGCTGAATTTCCAAAGGAAATAATTGCGAAACTGGCTTGACACTTTTTCGCTGAAATGGTATTCCCCCCCCCCCCCTCTCGCTTATACGCACTTGCTCGGCTCTTTTGTAGGCTGTATCGTGACGTAAGAAGAGAGTACTTTGCGGGCGCGCGTAACGTAAAACCTTTTTTAAGGTTTTAGTACGTCATAACGAAATGAGGCGTCGCACTCGCTCGCTCGCTCGCTCGCCGACGACTAGATAGCCGCCATTGCGAGATATATACGCCGCGGCTTTGTCGCCGCTGCAGCTGCGGCGGAGCTATTTATTTACGTAAAAGCACATCACGACCCAGATCCGCGTCTTTGCGACAATAATGCGCGCTCTCTCTCTCTCGCGAAAATGCCAGAAAATACAAAAAGGCACACAGGCAAGCCGCCCCCCCACCCCCACACCCACACACCTGCGATTGCATATAGAAATGCGCTCGTGAAAGGGAACGTGCCATTATTACTCACTCGCAAAAGTGCCTGTGACGTGGTAGTGGCGAGGGAGAGTGTATGTGCGCGATGTGTGCGGCTAGGGTATTTACGAGTGGAATATACGCTCTTTGAAGAACTTTCAAAATGAAAAAGCCTGTACGTAATGTCTCCGCGCTCGAGGATTTAGACTTTTTAATAAAATAATTAGTATCTAAAGCCGCACGTTTGTTATATTCGATTTGCGAATTCGTCGGTATTAGGTACTTTAGCAGTGGAGAATATAGGCTTACAATTATGGTTTGCGATTAAGTTGATCATTAACTCGACGAACGTAAGCTCATAATCATCATGCGCGAATTGTCCGCAAAATTACGGGTTTTATTGCTTTTTCGTACTTATAAAAGTAACATGTCACTTTGGAAAATATGTTTCCTGTTTTAGAAAAAAAACGCAAAAGTTTATGGACTATATTAGCTCAAATAAGCGCGCGAACTCCTTTTCCCGGAGCGATTTCGAAAGCCGTCCGGGCCGTCGCGGATATCCCATTGAAAATTATCCAGCGCGCGGCAGCGGTGACCTTAAACGCGCCATACCAGCTGCATTTAGCAAGTGCCCCGCTCGTCAAACGAGAGCTGCGCGGCGTAATATACGCGCGCGCGTACGCTCGACGGCACGGGTCGGCGCGCGGCCGCGGAAAATTCGCGGGAATAACTTTTCCAGCTGCAGCGATCGCCGCGGATGACTGTGTATGCACGAAAACTTTTTTAGCGCTCGAACAGTATTGCGTTTTATATACTCCGTCGTATATTTTTACTCTCTCTCTCTCTCTTTCTGTCTCGGTCTCTGTATCTCTCTTTCTCTCTCGATGCCGGGTGCGTATGCGTGTTTTTTTTTTCGCCGCGGAGCCAATGCCGCGCGCGCGCCCAGACCGGGCTATAATTGAATTTCGCTTCCGCGGATCTGGGGAAACTTTCATCCGAACGTTATTGGCTTTTGCGAATGGCGCCGTCACGGCTAGCTGCTGCGTTATACACGCACCGACAGCACAGCCCCGGCCGACTGGCTGATGCTGCTGCATCTTTTTTTTATTTTTAGCGGGCAACTCCTGGTGTAACGGTTTACACCTTTGCTTTATTAGAATTTTTTATCTTCGCACTGCCGGGAGGTGGATCATTTTTATGGATTTGCGCTGCGATCCTTAGATGGGCTGCTTCTGCCAAATTTCTTTTTAATTCTGCTTTTTATTTTTCCTAATAAATTTACGGCTACTTATGTAAATCAGAATTAATTTGCTACAACAAAGTTCTACTTATTTATTCTACTTGTTTGCGTAAGTAAATTTAACTAATGTCAAAAACGAATGTGTTATGAGGATGCATAAATATTTGATACTTTTTACGTCAACTTCATATATTACAAAATATTTTCTTAATAGGTACCAAATGAAACTTTGCCTGTTTGTAATAATTAATACTGATTATTATCAATCAAAACAGAATAATTTATAAGCATATTTACACATTTAATATTATTGTATCATGAAATTTCATATATTTGATTGCACAATAATTAATACTCAACATTATAAATTAATAGATGATTACATAAATTAAAACGTATTAATTTATAATCATCTTTGTGTACTGATTCAAATACATTATAAAATCGTCTTTAATAAAAATCGGCCAAAAGGCTTTGAGTTTAATAAAAGTCTTAATAAAAAATTATTTTTAAGCTTTTTTTGTTTAAAATATTTTTGTTATATATATTTCAAGGTTTTTCTACGAAGAAGCAAAAATTATTCGCGGAATTGTAATCGAACGTTCCAACTTATAAATTATAAACTCATCATACTACTTTATATACCACGTTGACTCCAGTTAAGGTTACGTTCCCAATCGATTTTCGCAGTTCTAACTTTGTTGATGTTGTGCATATATACAGCCCGTAGAAAGATATTTCTTGGACACGTTTCATATCAACGTACATTAACGTACATTAATCAAATTCAGCCTTTAAAGAGAATTTGATACGCTGATGCTCATCATTAACCTGAAAGTTAATAATTCGATATTAATGCCATCATAATAAAAATGGACTTTGTTTTCAAAACAACCATTTAGATGCGGCATGCATGGAAATATTCCAAAATTGTCATAGGCAATTGTTATATGCATTTGTTAATCATTCCTTAAACTGACTTCTGACAATAGCAGCTGTGCCGCAGTTTTATTACCGCCTATTATCTCGCGTTAACATATATTCAAATCAGCTCGAGAGAAGCCGAAAGGCACGAAATCTCCGCCCGGGCCCGAAAAGAAAACAATCGCTCAGCCGGGTTCGTTTGCTGAAAGCACGAAAGCAGAAGGCAGCTAAGATCCCGCAGGGCAGGCAGCATCCGCAGCGGCGCTGGACGAACGTTTATCAAAGCAGTTAACCCGATCCGTGGATTAACGGGCTTGCGGAAGCGCGCAAAGCATTTCCCGCGCTGCAACGAGCGAGGCTTGTGCCCCCCCCCCCCC
>UCOM01001570.1:0-38931 GCA_900474385.1 Ormyrus pomaceus
TAATGCAAAATCCCAAAAACTAACCATGGATACTAAAGCGGCAAGCTTCTGCCAGAAAACTTAGATATGTAATGCAAGTTTCCGAGACGATTATGGTAAATACACATTTGGTGTCCAATGACCAAAATAATTATTTCTTTAGTAATTTTGAGGTTGGTTAGGTTATCTTTTAAACACACTGTTTAAAAGTGTTGTGTAGTTCTGGGATTTTCACGGAAACTTCACGGAAAAATAATTTTGGCTGGTGATCCGCAGCAATTAGGACCAGTTATTAAATCAGATGCAGCTCAACCAATATTAGGTAAGATGATATTATTTACTTTGATTTAACTATATTAGAAATGTTATATTTCTTATTTTCATTCATAATTATTATTTTGTTTATAGGTAAATCAATGATAGAAAGACTTATAAAAATTCCACCTTACAATGATAAAAATAAATTATACATTTTGAAATTGGTTCAAAATTATCGAAGTCATCCTGATATTTTTCATGTTTCTAATCATCTATTTTATGAAGGTGAGCTGAAACCGGCTCATAAAAAAAATTTTTATAGTAACAAAGATTGGGAGTATGGAAAAAATTTCCCTGTTATTTTCCAAAACGTCCATGGTCGAGAAAGAATCAACGGAAAAATATACCTAGGTATGTACACAAATTATTAAGAAGACATTTATGTTTGATTATTATGTACGAAATTATTAAATATACTTCTTTTTTCAGCCCTTACAACATCGAGGAACTTTCACAAGTACTTAATTACGTACGTTGTTTGATTGGCTCGAAAATAGGAGACTTGGTTGTACGACCCGAAAATATTGGCATCATCGCACCTTTTTCTACACAAAAGGTGTTATTGAAGAAGGCACTGACCGCAGAAAATTTTTCTGAAATTGAAGTAGGCACTGTTCAATTGTTCCAAGGGAAAGAAAAAGTCATTATTATTTACTCAGCAGTGCGTAGTAAAATTTGTGGTCACGCAAAAGAACCCCATTTAGGATTTCTTTCGAATCCACAGCGTTTTAATGTCGCTGTTAGTCGAGCTAAATGGCTTTTTATTATCATTGGGAATAGCGAAGTCCTGCAAAATGATCCAAATTGGAAATATCTCATAAATTACTGTCGTAAAAATAAATAAAAGATGATAAATCTTCATTATACATATAATTTACGAAAATCATATTATTTTGTAATCTCAATGTAAGAATCATATAAAAATTACTAGTTTTGTCCTGAAAAAAAGAGCGGGAAATTGCTCTAGCGATCTACCTCGTGCGCCGACGGAAGGTTAGCTGAGGCTGATGAGTTAGCGTGGTATGTCGCGCGCAATTCATAGAAAACACTAATGTAACATAGTAAACACTATACGTGAAAAAAATACAACTAAGTGAAAGGGTGTAAAAATACAAGTCTTTTAAAATTCGTTATGCGGTACCCGATTTTTTGCTTCAGCCGTGTTCCCGAGAAATAATGGATACTCTAACTTAAAATTAAGCTAGCGTAGCCACACTGCATCTCCTGACCTTATAAAGATATAAATATGAGACTGGTGGTATATTTTGTTGCTAATTTGTTGCTCTAAAAGCCAATTTGTTTTTATTTTGTTGCTCCAGCTGATCCCCAAAACGTAGCTCGATGCTGGCTTAGAACTAAGCTATCTCAGTCAGCTCTATAATTCCGACCTTAATTAACATCTGTTTATAAAACCGACGGCATATTTTGTTCTTAATTGGTTGCTAATTCGTTACGCTATACCCGGTTTTGTTGCTCCAGTCGTTCTCGAGAAACAATGGATGCGCTTTGTATCTCCTGACCTTATAAAGATATCAATACGAGATTGGTGGCATATTTTGTTGTTAATTTTTTGCTTAAAAAAAGAGTAGATAATTTAGAGCAGACCTTAATTACCACCCCCTTTACTTGATTATCCTGCTTTGCACAGCTCGATTCTATTCCTCGAAAGTGTCTTCTTCACATTTTTCTTGCGACTCTTCTAAATGAGGATGATTCACATACTTCAAGAGTGCCTGCGTTTTCGTTATCGTTTTCCTTTTTCTTCTCAAAACTGTTTATTAAATCCCTGTCTTTTCGTTGTTCATCTTCCTATTTGATTTATTTTTAAAAACGAAGGTTACAACCGGCAGTAAAAATGGCTGATTATGATTCGTCATGAGTCGTAATCCAAACTCGCACTCAGCTGATTAGCCGTTAGAGTTTTTACTGCCGGTCAACAAAAGCGACGAGAGAAGGAAATAAACAGAGAGAAGCAGGGTTGGAAGCTACAAATGACAAATAAAAATGGAAAATATTAATACATTTTAAAGGACTTTAGAAAAAAATGCATATAATTATATACAGCCATATGATTATAGTAACATGTAATATTAAAATGCAAGGTACTCTTTTACGCGAAAATTGGTATTTTTTGCCTCTGCATACAGGGTGCTGCGAAAATGTATGCAAAACATATACCATGGTGAACAAAAAACCAACATTGTGAACAAAAAAGTTTGATGTTTTTTCTTAATTTTATAGTTATTTTTTCTCATGTTTTTTAAAAATGGACGGCTATCAATCTTAAATTTATATATTCTTAATAAAAGTTTTAGATGTACATAAGCTTAAAGTTTTTAATAATCCATGTTTCCAGAAATAATTATCTGACTAACAAATGTTGTCGGAACATTCCGTGTATAAATGGAATTTTATGCCTCAGAAAAGAACACTTAGTAGCCAATGTGACCTAAAAAAGGAAATTGCAAGGTAAGAATATATTATTTTAAAGCTGAACCTTTTTAGAGCTTTACAACTTTTATTTAACTTATTTTTTTCTTGGCAGTAAAGTGGCTCCAAAAGGGACTAAGCTTGCCCTTGGATCATTAATCTACTATAGTTTACTTGAAAAATTCAATAACAAATCTTATTTTTAAGAAATTTTTTTAAAACTTCATTTTGAATAAGCTAATAAGTTTAATAAATATGACACAAAATAGATAAATTACGAAATTTCACTTTTAATAAACTATTTTGAAGAATGCATGTATGTCAAAAGATTAATGGTAAGTTTATGAAACTTTTGTGTCAGGTATGAGTCACTTACATTTTAGAAAGCTTCTACATTCAAAGTACATTTGAAAAGACTATTAAATTTTCATTTCTCGTCTTTGATTTCATACTTGTGCATTTATTGGCCTCTAGGAAAGAAATAAATCTAATAATTAATCAATTTAGGTGAGACCATTTATTTTTCTCTAAAATTCAGTTTACATTCAGTTTTGCTACATCAATAACAACAATTATCGCAAATAAAACTATTTAAAAATCAAAGATAACTGTATTTGTACTATAACGTTTTAATTTTCAGATTAAAATATATACTTATTTTATATATTTTGTAATATCTCGTGTTTTAAAAAAAATTGAAATGTGTATTTTACTAATTTATACCGAACTGTACAAGATGACGTATGCAAATCATATAGTTTCTGAGCTGCGTCAGGTGTACCTTATCAAGTCACTGATAAGAATTTATAGGTGAACAACGAGATTCTTGAGAAAATTAGTTAATGTAAGATGATTGTCAATAAAATCGCTATTGAGAAAATAAAAATAACTAGGCTGGAGAAATGATTTTGGTCGATAATTTTGCGCTTAATACCAACGATTATAATTTTAAACAAATATATAACTTAATAATATTTATTCTGTATTTTACGAAAGTAGAGTTTAGGTAAGTGACAAGTTCAAGTGAATAACACAAGAAATTCAAATTTAAATATTGCTGAGTACAATTAAAAAAAGGAATGCGTAATGGCTTATTTCGATGTTCTGCTAGTGCTCTTTGCCTTTGGATTAGTAATTGATGAAACTGCATGCATTGAGGTAAGTTAAATTATGTGAATTTCATAAATCGGTATAATATAGGTTATCTTTTCAAGATTTACTTTATTTTTCCAGTACGATAATAAGTTAACAGAAAAACAAGCAAAGATTCTTTTTCATCGAAATGCTGATGATGGTAAGAATTTTAAGCATATTAAATTTTAATTAAGCTACCTTTAAAATAATTTTACAATAATATATTTACATTTTCACTTTGACTTATTATCGAAGACTACATTTTAATTTTATACTAAAAATGCAATAAAAACAAAATAAAAATTCTTTTAGTTCCAGAATATCATTCAATTCACATAGAAACAATCACAAATCACCGGAGCCGTCGTAGTACTGAAAATTACTTTCGCCTCGTACAATTTCAAGTAAGACAAGAAAAGCATGTTTTAAAACTTTTCTGGCGCAAACGTTCAGTTTTTCCGTTTACAAGTACAGTATGGACTATTGCATCTACTCGGAATCAATCAAAAAATTATATTTACAAAGTCATTGAGGAGGTAAGTAAAATTTATATATTTTTGATTTTAAATATTCAAAGAACGTTTTTCTTCTACAGCCAAATGTATATTTCGATGGAATCTTTTTTGAAGATAGAGACGCTATGGGCATTTTTCTAGCCCATTATGATAAAAAAAGACGGCAACTGTTATACGTAAGTAAAAAATTTGGTTACTTTTTATTTGTATTTACTTTAAATTTTTTTATACATCTTATTTTCATCTTTGGATGACCGGCCTGTCCTAAATGGGCGTACTGCTATTCATGCACATTGTAAACATTGTGCACAATTTAGCATGGGAAACATTTATTTATATAGATACATTGTTCTGTGCTAATCTGTGCACTATTATGTACAATTCTTATGTGCATGAACAGACCAATACCCCTAAATGTAGAACAGTAGGTACCTAGAAAGCTCTACCGGAATTGTTGGGTGTTTATGTATCATGACTTACACCGTGAAAAAATATTGATTTTGAAATTTGAAACACTATACCTCGATTTCTCCGATAAATTACAGCTAATCAATATTAATAATTAGAATGTTAAGAAAATGCCTCATAAGCCAATTTATGCTACAGCAGTTCTATCATAAGCTCTAATTTATATTTTTAATATCTTAGAACGGAGTTTTTGGCCTTGGGACTGAAAAACATATTCTTCGATCAATACCTGAGAAATGGAAAACATCTCCTCAGCTTAAAAATAATTGTGAATTATGTACGTCATCAAGATTTGTTGAGCATCTTACTTACAAGACAAAGTATCAGAATAAATCATCACGCTCCTTATTTTGTAATAACGATGTTAATTTTTAAAATTTATATGATTAATAATATCGTATTCATTAATCAGTGAATAAATTTTAATTTTAGTGGTTGCTGAGGATCCTGAATCAAATGATATATTAGATGTTCCTTTTTCAGTTCTTTACATCAAAATTTTACCAGTGATCGATCATGAACTTTTCAAGTGTGTTTTAAATAATTTTTTTACCGATTTTAATAAGCTTAATAATTTTTATTAATTGTGTAGGTTACTAAATGAAAATATTGAAGAAACTCTGAAATATGTGGCAACATTTTGGAACGTAGTTGATTTACAATTCAGTAAAATAAGTGTGCTAAAAGTAGAAATTATAATTACCGGAGTAGTTATTGCTGTGGTTAGTAAATATTAGTGAAAATTTTATTTACTGCATATTTTAATGCTTACTCTTATTTCACAGGATGAGCATGCATTAACTTTTATAGATAAAAGTCGCGATAATATTGATCCACATAGAGTTTATGCTTATGAACTTTTAGAAGAAGCCAGGATGCATTTTTACCACACTTTTTTTAAGGATACGAATTTTACGAATTATGATGCCATTTTTGTCATGACAGCGTAAGTATTTTCAGACTAACCAGGAGAGTCTCACTTGTTTGGGTCACGGATTTTGTTCGAACTTTGGGATATGTTTTCTAATGTTAAAACATGAAAGAAGCCGCGTGCGTTCGGCCTAACGCTCGATTTTTCAAAAGTTATGAGCTCTTTTAGCGAAAAGCTAAGAAAAATCGATTTTTGTTCAAGCACATATAACTTTTCAACTGTTAATTGTAGAGTATTTTAACCCCCGGCATTTAAAAGCTGAGATCAAATCCTATCGATTAAAAAAAAAGACATCCAAAAATCTTTATTTGTTCAAAAGTTATAGCTAAATAAAAATTTGTAATAAAAAAAGCTAAAATTACGCCAATGAATTTTTGTGGATTTTTTTATGCTACTTTAATGGTCATTTTTTGTTCGACCATAACTTCTGAACAAATGAAGATTTTTGGATGTCTTTTTTTTTAATCGATAGCATTTGACCTCACCTTTCAAATGCTGGGAATTAAAATACTCTATAATTAACAGTTGAAAAGTTATATGTGCTTGAACAAAAATCGATTTTTCTTAGCTTTTCGCTAAAAGAGCTCATAACTTTTGAAGAATCGAGCGTTAGGCCGAACGCACGCGGCTTCTTTCATGTTTTAACATTAGACAACATATCCCAAAGTTCGAACAAAATTCGTGACCCAAACAAGTGAGACTCTCCTGGTTAGTAAGATACAAATTTTCATGAAATAATTACAAATATCTTTAAAACCTTTCTTTTATGAAAGTTAACATACAATACAATTAAAAAGAAAAAAAAATGTATAACAAAAAATATTAATATTTTCTGACAAAAGTAGAACATTAAAAATTTCAAAATTTTCAAAAATCATTTAAAAGTACTTGAAATTTTTAAGCGTGCTGAATTTTTATAAAACCTTTACAAAATCGTTTCTCGTGGAATATCATATAAAAGAGATTCCATTTCATTTCCAGAGTCGAAGAACAGAATAGATGCCAATAATCGCAGCTTATTGTTCGATCATTGCGTTTCCGCTGACAAATAACTTTGTACCTTAACCACGTTTTTTACTGGTTTGGATGTAATTTGTCATCGACCTTTCCTTGTATGCCGCCTTTATGTAATTCACCACCGCCCACTGTCGATTGTGCGTGTAATACCGTCGAGCAAGCATGGTCAGCAACTTTAGTACAAAATTTTTCTTTCTTTGCTGCTCGCTGCTGTTTTCAGATATTGTAGGGAGGCATCAAAAAACAACATCAAAGATATAGATACAAATAAACATTACTGTAATTTTAGTATGTAAGTTAGTTATGTAAGTTTTCTTTATGTACTAGGGCTACGCTTAGGTAATTTCATTTACCTATGTAAGATTACTTTGTAATTTTTTCTGGTTTAAATAAATAAATAAATAAAAATATATGGAAATTCTGCATAATAATGTTCTTTTATGAATATTTATATCACTATTGTCTAATTGTGTCCCTAGCGTTCTTTGATCTTGTCTCGCATTCGAGCCGCCGCTACTAAGGCTGGTAATGTCACTAATGCTATCCTCGGTAGTTCCTCCGTTACTGTAAATGAGGGACTTGCATTTTCCTTCTTGTACTCGCTGGTCGTCAATTTCAGAAAAATCTTCGTCTGAATCATTGACAGAGAGATTGCGGAAAATTGTATGCCTGATGATTCCCTCGTTAATCATTTTTTTGGCCAATCCATAATCAAATAGTTGAAACTTGCGAGGGTACATAAAATATGCTATTCGCGTCTCGACTGCATGAATTTCCTTAATGTTCTCTTGAAAGAGATGCAGCACTCCTCGCGTGGTAATATTGTCCATGGAATCGCGTATTATTTTTAGTGACGCTGATAAATTTTTGTCGACGTACCGACTCCATCCACCGTACACGCGTACGATTCGACGATTTTCGAGCAGTATACGGGTTGTTTGGTTTACCTGTATACGGACTATGCCCAACAGATCTGATACACGATCAGCGGAGTACACCTCTTCTATTCGAAGATCAGCACCATCCTTCATAATGTTACGGTACTCCTCGCAATCGTGCAATATCCCCACGGCACTCTTGTGTAAATTTGTTAGGCTTTACTCTTCTTGCAAAATCTTTAAAAAATAGAGAAAATATTGTTGATCTTACGTAATCTTTAACATCGGACTATTATTGTGAAAAGACCTTTTCGGTTCTTACTCATCAGCTGCCCGCTTGACTTGTAAGACTGGATACACGTTATCGCAGGACTTTTCTTATATTTACATTTTGCGCTAAACATAAAGGTGTGAATAGGGGGGTGGGGGGAGTGTTAAACAGATTTATTACATTTCTACTTGACAATGCTTTTACAATAAATAAATATGTATACTCACATGAATGAACTACTTTTTTATCAAGTAATTCTCGTAGTATCGCCAATAGTATACGTCAATTTTGTTCACTTTCAGTAATTGTGAAATCCGATAGTTTTCCAACAATAAGTGTCTTTTCTCGGAGGAAACGTTGGTCACAACGTAGATCTGCACAAGCTCGATGAAAGGAGAATCGATAAAGATATCCATTTCCTTGAGAAGCGTCGCTACATCGTCGTGGCAATTTTGAATGTTGTGGACATAGCTGTAAAAATAGGGACGAGCAATGCCGTGCTTTTCTTCAAAAGATTCTTGCATCAGGATCCTCTCCATAGCTTTCACCAGCAGAATTCAATCGTTTTTAAAAATTCGCAAAATTTTTTTATCGTCCGTGGAACTGAAGTGAACAATATTATACTGCCTGCTGCGAGATTTGCTGTCTAATTCAGCAGCTGCTGTTTTGAGTAACTCCAAAAAATTACACCTAATGGAGCCAATTTTGGTTTAAATTTTTTTTTTTTTTATTTTATTTATTTATTTTTTTTTCTTTTTTTAATTTTGTTCAAAACCTTACAGAGAAGATTGAGAAAGTATCAGATAAGTATTCTTCTTTATCATTATGACTTAATTAATTATACGCAATAAGGCTTTTCCTTTGTGGTTCTGTTTTATTCTGTTTCATTTCCTTTTCAGGATTAAAATACAGCATGGATGAACTTACACTTTACAAGAAGATAGGTGAAGAGTCACTCAGTACTGCCGTAGTATTGGGCTTTCACATTTGACAATTCATTATTATACAGTCTTCTCCTTTTTTTGAATAGAGAGATTTCCTATTAAAATATTAAAAATATGTGCCTTTATGAGAATGCAAAAGGAGAGATATCTTCAAATTTAATCAAATTAATGTAAATAAAAGAAATATTAGATTCAGAATGAATTACCTTATCAAACAAACCAGGCAAATAGAAAAATTATTAAAATCTTTTCCTAATAAAACGCGAAAAAAGCCATCAAAGAACTCTCTTGTTTTTAACTCGTTTGAATCAATTGATGAAAACGCTCACAAGCGGCCTCGGGACTAAGCCCCATCGAGCATCTTCGCTTCCATCCGCCCACATCGACAAGTGCATCTATAGGAATCCTCGAAAAAAAGTCCGCGCCGGCTAGAAAAGTAGCACGGCGACGTCGTCGTGCAAGATTGAATCGTACGGAATTGCCTACTTGTATTCACGCAGAGAACGATTAGCTTTCGTGCGGCACGCGACTCAAGCCGAACTCTTTCGGAGAAAAATTCCCATTATTATGAGATGGAAGCCCGCTGAGCTTCTCTCTTGCGTGATTTTTTTAGGGGATTTTTTGATGATTGAGTGATTGCAGGCGATGGCTTTTATGGGCTGTCGACCTCTTAAGCGATGGATTCTCTCGCCGGGAAGGAATATACGACATTGGGTAATTTTATGGTATTAGGAGGAGCTATGATTGGGAGAGGCGAGCACGGAAAGGGAAGAGTGATTTTAGAGCCCTTTTAGTTCGACGAATGAATAGCTGGTTGAGAAAACAGGTTAAAAATTAAATTTCTGTATATTTCTCACGTTGGATAGAGGAGTTCGTAAATTACCCTATTTTTTCAATATTTTGACGGCTCCTATTCATACAATCCCATTTGGAAAAAATTTCATAAGATGTTTTTTCAAAAGTGAATGCAATATCATTCTGTCTCACATGAGCATTGCATACAATACTATTTAAACAGTGCGTGCAATATAATGCTAATTGAAAAGTGCGTGCAATATGATTTTAATTCAGAATTGAGTTTCATACAATGCTGCGTTAAAATCGCGTTTCATGTAATGGCATCATAAAAATGCGTTACGTATGATTGTGTCTCAGTACAGCGTTTCATAAAATGCTATTTTGGTTGTACGAACAGTAGAACTTCATTAGCAGTATTTTAAATGCTTCAATTGTTCTAGCAATTTATTGTTTGTTAACCATTTATACAATAAATGATTAACAATAATAATAAATAGTTTGTTAAACATCTATTTTGGTAGAAAATAAAAAAGTCCTTCAGTTTATTTGGCATGGAATTTATTAAACTTAATGATCATTTTTCCTTTATATTATTATTATTATAATTTTAATACTATTTCTGACATTAAAAAAATTATAATAATATATTATAAAGATAAGATGATCATTAAATTTAATAAATTCCATGCCAAAGAAACTAAAGGACTTTTTTATTTTCTACCAAAATAGATGTTTAACAAACTATTTATCATAATATTATAATTCAAAATTAAAAAAAATATCATTTATACAATACGACATGATTAACAAACAATAAATTGCTAGAACAATAATTGAAGCATTTAAAATACTGTTGATAAAGTTCCATTGTACGTACAACCAAAATAGCATTTTATGAAACGTGCTACTGAGATACACTGAAAAAACGATCCTCTTCTTACGAGAGGAACTTTGAGAATCCTCTCAATATTTAAGTTAGCGGAATTTCCATTTGTAATAAAAGGAATATTGTTTGTCAGGAATAGATTTCATTTTCCGACAAAATTACGGCTTTTCCAACTAAATAGAAATCCATTTGACAGGAGCAGAATCCTTTTCTTATAAATAGAAATTCAGCTAACGTAAATATTGAGAGGATTTTTCTCATAAGGAGAGGATCTCGTAAGAAGATAGGAGGGATGTTAACATTACAAGGTAATAAAAGGATGTTATGTTGGTATGTTATGGATGGTATGTTGTAATAAAAGGATTGTAGTGTTAACATTACAATCCTTTTATTACAAATAAAAGTCCTTTAGTAACCAATTGATTTCCTCTTGTTGTAAATGAATTTTTAAAATTGAAAATACATTTGCATTCAAAATGATTTCCTTTTGTGACCATGCAACTTGATTTAGAGAGGATTTTCCGTGAGTCACAAGAGGAAATCCGCTAGGACAAATATTGAGAAGAATTTCCTCTTGTGACAAGCGGATTCCTTTTATAATAAGAGGATCGTTCTTTCAGTGTGGTATTTTAGTAAATTATATTATTAGAGCAATTAGAATATTGTAGTTATTAAATTAAAAATTATCAAAAATTTGGAAAATGCACATACTTCTCGAAGAATCTAATTAGAAAATAATTAGAAACTTGAATATTTCTTACGATATTACACTAATTTTTTAATTTCGATAAATTTTCATCTACTAATCTTAATTACTTTCTATTTAAATAATTCGAAGTTTCTAGAAACTATTGATATTTTTGTTCAAAAAAAATTTGGAAAATTTAATGCATACAGATTCTTTCAGTAGAAATTTATATTTATTATTGAAGGTATGTATTAAAATTACTCTAAGTAAGATATAATAATTTTTGTTTCCACTTATCTACTTACAGATTTGCATTCATTCTTCAATGCTACACAAATTGTTATTATTATGCCTCTATTTTCAAGAATCATAAAAATGTTCTCTATTTGTTTCAAAATTATTATAACAATAATTGAAGAAGTTGCGAAGTTATTATACTAATCCACAACCTCTGTATAATATTATCTTAGTTCGTAAAATAGTGACTTCAGAAATATTACATGATGTTCATTTCAAAAAGTTAAACTTTGAATGGGCGAACATTTACTTCCGACAGGAAAAATGTTTAAATATAGAACATAACTTTACAACGTTTCCCAGTAATCTATCTTTAAGAATTAGTTTTTAACTAACAAAACATAATTTAGAGTTATAATTTTTCTGCAACATTTTTTTGATAAATTACTATTTATCATCCGGTTTCTAGTTGCGGAAATACCACTTATTACTTGATTCATTGAGTGAATTTAAAGCTTATATAATAATTTACAACTCATTTTTTAACGTGCAATTATATATGCCGTATTTAAAAATATTACTTAGTTAATGAATTTTTAGAACTAAACATTATTGTAAATTCCACAGCAGAACGTGGCAGAACAACGTTCATACAGGCTGCGGACACTTACTTAAATCCTGGAGTTATTTAACTGTCGATAAAAAATCTTCGAGCCCATTTTCAAGTAATTTTCACGTAAACGTGAGATTTAGAAATTAACGCTTTGTTTTTAAGCTCTTTGTGCAGAAATGCATGATGTATATTCCAGATACCAGGAAAAACTTTCGGGGTAACAACAGAAACGTTCATTTTCAACCCGAATACAATGCAAACTACGAACCTTACATCACTGTAAAACTCATTCATGTAAATCATTTATTTATTGAAGTTTTTTGGTAAATTTTCTCTGGTCTACTATTAAGTAATGTGGGCGTATTCACGGAAGTTATAGAATACTCGAAACATTTATTTTTATTGTAGTGCTCGTAATTGCATCATTCGCTAATAGTTTTTAAAAAAAAACGCTTCTAAAGGAAATAAAACAGATATTTTTTTTAATGAAATTTCTCTTTACGAGTATCCTTATTTATAAAACGTATCAATCGACGAAAACAAGATGGTCGCTCGTCTTACCATATTTCCACTAAAAATCTTTAAGGCGGGCTAAAAGATTGCACGTCGAGATCTCGCAAGTGACAAGGCGGGGAAACCTACGTTACATCTATTAATCGAAACCGCGGCTTCGAAGGCCAGCGTATCTCTCTCTCGCTCTCTTGAATTTTCTGCATAAACGCGGGCGAAACGTCCAGAAAACTGTCAAAATGTAGCAAGAGTGATATCGCGTAAGCTCGTCACGCCAAAACACCGTCTGCACTAATTGTGTGTCCGCTCGATTTCCATATTACATTGCACTCGCAGACGTAATCGGTCGCCGGTAAAAGTTGCTGCTCGGCTATATTGTTGCACGTCTCGTGTCGTTATCCGTTGCAGTTCGGGGTGTACAGGTGATATCGGTCGATCGTGAGATCAGCGCTGAGATATAGATGTATAGATGATTATTTTTAAGGGAATAAATAAATAAAAAATTTTAGAGGACAGAGTAATTTTATTAATTATGATTATTATTTTATCATTTTTTATTAAGCTACAATAAAATATAAAAAAAACTGTATAAAATTTTATTTTCTCATGGAAAATTTCATTTCTTGAGTTTACTTTGACGCTGTCGATCGTTCTTCGAAATTTCAATACTCATTGAATGCTTCATTATGCATTCTTTGTCAAGTATCTGCGTCAGATGAAAATATTGACAATTAAATCACGTAGACTGAAATATCACATCCAAGAATAAGAATTGAATGCGATTTAGTAATTCTATCGTAATTATAAAGAGTGTAATTTTTTTTTAAACTGATTTTTTTATATGTATAAAATGTGCCACTTCTTGAGTACAATAATCGTTTCCTATTTCTATTTCACTCAGAAATAAACATATATTTTAAAAAAATATTGATTCAGGACCGCAGTGCAGAAAAACTTAACGTCTTCCAAAATATTTTCACACTAACTATAACTTATATAAAACTAGTTGTTGACACTGCCAGAATACGCAAACGTATAGGTTTCGAAGAAGCCGGCTACTAATTAGTCGAATAAAACGACATTACCGCGTCCACGGGTCCTTTCACCGAATTCAAAGCATCCTTCTCATACAATATTCATATCGCGAACGAAGGACGCCCGCGATAAATCGGAACCTTTCCTCCTCTTCCTCTTTGCTCGAACTTATCCACGGTGGACGAGTTTCTTCGTCGCGAGCAGGCTGCAAGGTTGTTATAAATTCGAAAGAGATTTTGATGATCTCGAAGGAGATTTTTGGTTCTCGCTTCGGGTGTTCCCACAGTGTTTCATTGAAGGCTCGTTTTGAATTTAAATTCGAGCGTGGAGGTTGCTCGATTATTACCATCGTTTCTGTGTAGATCAATAATTGAATCCTCCCGGAGGTCTGTAGCTGGCCCCTCAATCGCTGAACTTCCCCCTCCAGACTGCAGATTTTGATCTGGAATTCCTTGTGAGGGCTCAGCTTAATGCGACCAACTTTATTTTTCCTATATTTTTTAATCGTTTTGCTTAACCTTCGTAAAATAAAAATCAAAGATTTTTTGTCTTCAAATAATACTACTTTTGGGGTACCCACTTGAAATGCTAAAGCAACAAGCACTAGCACGTCGATAAAATCAATTAAAAATTCACTTTTCGTAACGAAAAAGGCACCTCCACTGCAGTTGCACAACTGCAAAATGATTTTCCATATACCAAACACGCTCCGTATTCAAGGAATGCGCGCATTTCTGCCTCAATTGAAATTGACGCCTCAAATCTCTAACTCGAACAGGCGCCTGCTTCTCATTTCGGGTCACGTATCGTAAGGCCGCGTTTCTGCCGCGTCGAGGTAATGCCTAACGACGCGCGGAAAGGAAACCGCGAGGAGTTTCACCGCTCGCCGTTCTTTCAAAATTACATACGCGACGCCCGCGTTTATGAATTATCCTGTTCTTAATTTTTATACGGCAGGGGTCGCGAGTTTTCGAGGCTGAAGCGGTTGTTAATTGGTAGCCCAAACAAATCGACGCGGAATTTTTTTTCATTCAGCGTATTCTATTAAATTTGGACTAGATTCGTGCTTTGGGTAATGTGATTCGAAGGATACCGATTGACGCAGGATTGAGGAGCTTCCCAGGTTAAAATAAAAATGGAACAATCTTGCGGTTTTCATAAAAAAAAAAAAATGATTTTTTGGTTATTCAAAGCATTTTTATTTACACATCTTAGTTACAGCGCTACAATTTTCTCTTTTAATATTACATGTTTAGAGAAATACGTTTGCTGAAAATATTTTAAAGTTTTTATCGCAATACTGCTTCACATGCAAACACTTTTATATAATACGTTTTTCAACCTCTGGAATAAAGAAAGATAGTAAAGGCACCTTTTGATACGACCGAAAACTCTATTACAAAGGGGATCTAAGAAAGCTTTTTCTTTCGGCTAATGGTAATTGCGACTCAAAGATTGCAGTGGGGAAGCGTGTGCAAAATAACAATTATGTACCTGCTTATTAAGTTTACGATAACATGCTCAATAAGAGCTAAGTAAAAGTATCTTATTGCGACTACTTTTTCTATAAAAAATTGCTTTACTTCCTGAATAATCGCTTGTTTTATTGCGGTACCCTTTTTCCCGCCGCGTCGGACAATTTCAGAATTCAAATTGAGCATCTTTAATTCTTCATAAAGTGGTAATAGCGCAGAGAATGTGTCGCAATTGAAAAAATATTAGCAAATTTTCATGTACTGTATCATTTAATTATTAAAACATGTGATACGGCATCTTTTGAAATTTTACAACTGTTCATATCCGTGGAGTATGAAATTCGTTAGAGTTAATAGTACATCTAATATCATAAATTTAAAGTTGAATTCAGGAAATTTCAAGACAACTATACTTAAAAGGACCTAGACCTCATTTTTGTTTACGTATCCTAATTTCATTGACAAATTGTCGGCCTTTTCATCATAAGTGGTTGCATCTACTATTATATTTTGAAATCGGTGAATATATGCAAATGATTTTATGACGCATTCTTTGTTAAAAAAAAAAAAAAAAACACAACTGAACAGTGTACGAAGAACCAAACCTTGGCTTTATTATTCTTTAATGCAAACTCTTTTCGTCTTATTCTATTCTATCTGTTTTGGTTGAATAGTAAATGAACAAATTCCTTCCTCAAACTTTACATTAAAAATAACTTTAAATACGTAACTATTATGCAATTCGGAAAATTTCAACAAAAATTCATGCCGCCAAAAGCTTGCAAGTGAAAAAACGGCTTTTCGCGCAGACATCCTAGTCGTAAAATTCGCAGACGATAATTAAACGCATCTCAAAGCATTTCAACTCCTCGATAATCCCGTGTTTCCCAAGTTTCTCCATTCACGGACTCGTCAAGGATGATTCGTTCGAATTAGCGTGGCTCGGAGAGAAAAGTCTCGGCCCGGGTAGTAGTATATACCCATCGACTGCCGCGCAACCGTCGCTCGAAACCGTCGCTGTCATCGTAATAGTCATCTTCGCAACGAAAAGTCGGCCGCCTTCTTCTCCTCCGGGAGCTTCCGGCTGTCTGTCTTGTAACGTAAGCTCGTCAGAATTTATTCGGCTGCGATTTCATCGTCGCTTCTCTCCGCAAGCTGTAAAAGTGTCTGGGCGTAAAAAGTTGCGAGAATGATTGGTCCCCGAATTTGCATCTTCCGAACGCGGAAGCGGAGATGGGATGAATGCATTTTTTTTTAGATGAATTTAGTATTCAATAGTTAGGAACAAGAGAGTTTTAAATTTTGAGTCTTGATTGATACCTTACACGTTTATGACATTATTTGCAAATCCTTATATAACTAATAATTTTTTGGCGTTAAATATGTTTGAATGTAAGCTAAATAAAATTTTTACTATTTTGTACATGATTATTTAGCGTTTATTTTTTCAAACTGTTAATGACTTCCGGGTAAAAGTGATTTATATATTAAATCCATGTAACTCCTCGTGTTTCTCTGCGAATACAATCATACATCAAAATATGTCAAGGCACGCGTGTTGAGTCGACATTAATTAATAATAAAAAACGAATTTGCTAACTTTCAGACACATAAATAAAACTCTTAAATAACGCAAAAGAAATGCAATCTTTGCAAAAATGATAAACGAAAAGAAAAAAGATTTTCAAACGACAGATTAGCTTTGTACATTACTCGCCACAATGAAAGGGCACTGTCCTACGGTACAAGCATCAAACTGTCATCACGCACAAATCCAATCAACATGAGAGTCATCGCCCAGGACGCAGTACACACACACACACACACACACACACACACCGGACTAGTCCTTGGCCTATCCGGTCGTACGCTCAGAATGATAATCGTCGATTTTATACAATTTCTTCTTTTTGTTTTTTTTTTGCCCGTCTCGTATTGTCGTCGTCGACGAAGACGACGTCGTCTCATATGAGCGACAGGTTGCGCATTATTTTCCTCGCTCTTATCAGTATTCCTCGCGGGAATTATGCTCCTTTTTACCGGGCAGCAGCAGCTGCCGCTGTTGTAATCCGCGAGTCCGCCTCGCGATGGTTCAGTTTGTTTTTGTCGTTCCTATAAAAAGTTATGAATATTTATTGTTGCTTGCATACAGAAAATGAGCTCTTTTTTTTATAGGAGTTTGCCACACTGAGATTGAATGGGAAGACTTTAACGAGCCGAGGAGGCGATGCGTTACTTAAAATATGCTGTTTTGGGGCTTATGGAATAAAAATAACTTTGCTTTCGATGCTTTGTATGGTAATAAAGATTAGCTTGTCTAAAGATAAAAATTATTTTAGGAGATTTAAAGTAAAATGGATGTTTAAAGTTGGATGAGACCTTGGCATCGTTGAATAGATATTTAAGTATCACAAGCAATTTGGCCTTTTAGCTATTTTTGATAAATTATTAAACTTAATTCTTCTTTTAATGATTTTAACAGCTGCAAGTTGATCAGTATTAAAATTATTTTGTATTTATAGCATCATTAAAAAATTCAGCATTAAAGATGCCAAGACCTTAAAACAATGTCAAGATTTCATTATTTTAAGTTTGAAATGTATGTGATAACGTAAAAAATAAAAATATTCATTCACTGTTTGTGCAACCGTTCAACTAATCAACATTTGATTGACGTGTTTATAGAAACGTATTTTTCGCCAAATCATTTGCGAAAGAGTTTGAAAAGAAGTTTACCTGTAATGTTTATGGTCAGCTTTCTCGTTGAAAAGATATGATTGCTGTACATTTATTGACGGTTTTTTTTTAGATTTACACAATTTGCGTACAATTTAGTGCACCACAACACGTAATAATTACAAAGCCGAATATGAATCTAAAATGAAACTTATTACTCTATAAAATTCGGAACGTTACCAGGATTATAATTGCATCGATTTTGAGGGATTGTTTTAAATAATTGATTCCCGTAATTTTGTAATAAACTGTGCAAATACACACGCGGCATAAAACCGTAGCGAGCGTTTAAGTAATATAACAACTTTATAGGATATTGAGGACATTTTTTACATTTTGTACACGTTTAAGCCATATATTTTATGTCATACATTATGAAAATGAAAGAGTGACTTTAGTTGCAACTCTTGTAAATACATTCTAAAAGTTATGATTCGTAAAGTCGCGGAAAATAAAAATATTACAACAGCACTGATTCGATAACTTTATTTTAAGACATTTTTAAAGAAATTGCTATTAACTTAAGAACAATACACAGTTAAAGATGGAAATAGAAAAACTTTTACACAATAGAGATGAGACTAAACAAAAGGTTCGATAGGATAATAAAATAATATATACAAATATACAAATATTTATTATTTCTTGGCTGCATTATTGGATAAATGTATAAATTATGATTATAAATACAAATTTTAAAAGTTTCTTTTGTACACATGACATGTTAATTGATTACTTTCATATAAATTTTGATATTTTATGTTTGAAAATTGAATAATGTAAAAATAATAAAGAAACATTTATTGAGTTTTTCTAAAATATGCTCTTATAATATGTCAAGTGTAGAAAATAAAATATGAAATTAAACGATATGAAGCAAATGAAATTGCCTCCTCTACAGCTTTGTAAACATATCGTAAACGTTTCGACTTACTTAACAATTTTTAATGAAGTTGCTTCCAGCGTAATTTATTACCCTACATGTAACTTTAGCCCGCCTTTTCAGAGCATTTTCCAGATCGCGGATGTTTACGATCAATAAATTCGTCTCGGCTCCCAGTTTTTGCATCTAAAAAGGAAAAATGGCCTTTTCCCAGCGGTGGACAGAGAGGCGACCCGAGAGAGAGAGAGAGAGACGGAACAGATTTGACCGCGTTCAAATATGAGCCGCTCTAAACACCTGTTAATGTCCCAGGCGGAAATCGCTGCGGGCGGCTGGTCTTTATTATTCTGAAAATTAGTGGTCTCGAGCTCGGATTTAATGATGGGTTCGTATAGCTTGTCGGAGACGTAAATGTCGAAACTTTTTACGCCGTTGCAACATCGCTGAAGGTTTTCCTATACTAATGCGAACGATTAGCGGCTTTCCAGTGAATCGCTGCTCTTTATCTGATACCTGTTATTAAATTGATGAGCTTCGTTTGTTAATTGATCTATTGTTTATTTAGCACGTCTTAAATAACAATAATTGTATATAAATTATATTGTTAAAGCATAAATGCTCCTTATTTTAACGATCTTTCATGGTAAGGTGAAAATTTTTGAGTCTTAAAATAAGGAAATGATTAATTTGGCGTGATTAAATGTAAATAGTTTGAAAAGTGTCCAGTAAGTGATTATAATTGAACTAATTTTATCGATTTTTAGAACTCTTCACTTTCTTAAAAAGTGAAGATCGAAATAACATTTTATTAATAAGCAATGAATTTTTGCAAAAAAATTTCAATTTCAATTTGATTTGTACTTCTTTTCCTCATACTCCCACTTAATTAATTTACGTTTCGTGCAAGCCAAAAAGAGAACTAGCAGATCCAATCAATAAACGTTCTCAATCCCATTACATAATCCTCAGCATCCAAGATTGTAATAAATTTCCGACAGCACTCTAATCCAATCGTTCGAAAGTTCACTTTCCTCCGGCGAACTCCTCGCAAAAGCGCCAAAATCAAGTTTAATCACCACCTCCGTCCCTCTTCATTAAACCAAACGAACGAACACATCGTCGCATCCACGGCGAGCTCTGAATCCTTTAAGGAAATCCCGCGGTTTATTGTTACCGGAGAAAGTATAAGGAACGCACGTCGGGGTCCGGGAACAGGTTTGCCGATCGCCGGATGGTCCCTCCGCTCCCGAAATTCGAAAGAGCGGATTCGCTTACACACGAACGAAAACGAAAGTGGCGAATTCTTTCTCCTCGCGGTAAGGACCGCTCTGTGGTGTGCTATGGAAATTTCTAGCTTTATTGTTAGTTACGCGTGAAAGAAAGTCGAGACGCCGTGCGTAATCTATTATGACGAGGCGGTTTGGAGAATTGAAGCTAATTCTAGTTCAAGATTTATTGGATTTGCGGAGGATAATTTATGACTTTTTGGAGAAAAGTGGAGTTTGAAGAAATTGGTCGTTACGTAACATTCGGATTTTGAACAAGTTGATCGTATCGAAAGACAGAGGAGAGACCTTGTCGTCGGTGTATTTGACATTGTACTTGAACCAGATCTCTCGGCTTTAACGTGTGAGTCGATTAATTATGCATAAATTTTGTTTAATTGCGAAAGAATTTCAGCGTATTTTTTCGACTAAAAAAGAAAATTCGCTATGCATTTTACTTTAAATCAATTGTTACGCGAAACGTTACTGCACTGCAGTTAGTCATACCGCGGAATTTTAAATAAAATTCGTTACGTTAGGAGGTGTAATTGCAGCTGTTACACCTATAATTGTTATTTCTTAAACTGCTTTTTTATTCGCGATCTCTAACTATGTACATAATAAATTGTGATTTTCGCTTTTGCTGTAAAAGTCAATAATTTTGAACGGATTTAATTTCTAGAATTGCTTCCAAGAGTTTTTTACATGTGCCATGGATTGTGCAAATTTTTTAATGGCAGACGAAACAACTCTGCTTAACGAGTTATCATTGCCGCGTGATTGCAAAGTTTTGTAAATTCGTATAAAGGTCGGTTTGATATAAAAAAAATTTTACATCTGCAGACTGATTATTCAGTTAACCGAATTTCGAAATGCCAAATGGTGCACGTAATTTTTAAAAGTTAATAAAAAATAATGCTTTTTATATTAACCTCTCTCTTTTGTCAATTATATCTATAGACTAATTATCTAAAGCAGCGGATACTTTGCATACTGTAAATACTAAAATTATTTTTCCACAGTCATACGCCTCATTACATATAATTAAACGCAGAAAAATTACAACTCTTTCGCGTATTACCTTAACTGTGCAAGAACTTTAGTAACAACATAAGCGGTTCTTATACACTATATTGCTCCCTTTTTTTTCCAAAACGTATATATCTCATGAGCACTTTAAGAGCACTCAATATTTTAAGCGACGACAGTTTGTCCACAGTGCCCGCTCCCCTTTGTCAAAGCAGCACACCCGTTTAACGATGTATTACCCGAGCCGTTTTCAAGTCATTACCCTCGCAGGCACACGGAGCGCGCGGCGCGCAGCCCTTATACTGGGAAACGCGCAAAAAAAGTAAGGAAAAATCTGGCAATTAACATACTTCTATCTCCGCGCAATTTCACAATCGGCCGCGAGAGAGAGAGAGAGAGCTAATATCTCTCGCTCTCTGTCTCGCACAATTACCTATTTTTTCCGGGCAGCCGCTTTGCTTTCGCAAATTGTGTCACGTGACTTTTCCCGCCGCCGCCGGTCGTCGCGCCGAATTGTAATAGCGCCGTTTCTCGTTTCCAAAGAAACCGAGCGATATCGACTCTGTGCACCGCGCGCGGCAATATCTTATTGCCGCCCCGTGAATGTTGTTAACCTTGCCCGGGCAACGCGCTTTTCGATTCGCTTCTGCGAGTAGCTCTCGCGGCTTGTCCTCTGGGCCTCGATTTCGCGCCGAGTTCGGCGTTAATGACGCTGATAAGGATGCCGTAATTGCTTAATGGACGCTTGAAGATTCGCAGCCAAAAATATATGCGCGAGGATCCGGTCGTTTGATTGTGACTTGCGCAATTGGAAAGAGAGAGATTGCTTTCGAAAATTTAATGGATCAATATTTTAGTCGTGACTTTTAAGTCGAAATTAAGGATGACGTTTTCATTCAGATTATTTTGATATACTGTTTCACCGTTTTCGAGAATTTTTAGACAGTTGCGGTCTTTCTCTTTAACGCGGATTAGGGGCACTTGACATACCAGATCATGCGTACGTGACAATATGCATTTACGACCTGCTTTTGATGCTTGAAAATTTCTAAATTTTGTAATTTTGAGATGTAAGCGTTTTGTAACGGTAGATTATAATACTTTCACCAAAGCATGCAGTGAAAGCGATATAAATATAAGGATAGCTCATGTTTTCGGCAATCTCCTCGCCGTGAAAGGACGTTTCATTATTGTTAAGATAAAGAAACCATACTTATAAATGACACTCATTGACTACGAATTTAGAAAATTTGTTGTAATATATACTTTCACTCGCGCCGTGTTAAATATCACATTCACTCGAAGACCAACGTCAACGAGACTCTGCGCAAATCATTTTGATTCTCGATCTTTATTCCACAACTTATTAATTAGCAAGCGCTGTGAATTTTTTTAGTACACGAAATGCTTAAAATTTTCCACAGTCATCAATTTACATTTCTAAACAAGATTGAGTATGCTAAGTAGCTAAACGTATTTCGAGCACGCTTTTCACTTCCATTGCAACGAAACCAGCTTCCCCGAACTCCTGAACTTCGAATTTCCAGAAACCAGAACCGAAACCGAAAAAACCCCCAAGGACTATACACCCAGTCGTCGTGCGTCCGAGCTCCGAAAAAATTTCGCGGCTCCGCGCCGAAACGGGTTCCAGTAGCAGCAGCCGGCCGCTGCGTTTTCATCCGCCTCTCGCGTTACATAAGTTATAGAAAAGTCGGTCAATGACTCTCTTTCCCTCGTCCCTCGAAAAATCCGCCTCTCCCATTGTTCGTCCGCGATCTTACCGACGGCCGTCCGGGGATAAAAGGCGGACTTTGCCCGGCGCACCGCCAGACGGAGGCACCGGCGCTCGATCCCCGCGGGTAATGACCTCGAAAAACGCGATCGCCGCGCGGCTGTGCACTTGCACACTGCCGCCGCGGCTTACGTGCGCCTCTCCGGGGAAATGCTTAGAGGGGTAATTAGTTGCCGTTGTTGTTGGGAATTCGCCGTTTCCCAGCCGTTGCTTTGTTAACGCGGTTTGATGGTTTACGTCGGCGCGTATCCTGGAAGGAACTTCGAATTATTTTAGGAATGTTTACTTGCGTTCGATCGTTTTAGAAGTAAGATAATTTATGGATTTTTTGATCGAGCAATTCGTTGCTGATAATTAGAATAAAAGACTGAAAAAGTTTTTTTTATCATTTTTTCAATTTGCCAAATTTTTTTTAAAGAAATTATAATTAGTATAGATTCATGTAATAGATATTATAAGAGTTGATGAATAATTTTTTATCGAGGTAGAATGCGCATCTGTATTCAGTTTTTTAGGGCTATTAAAATAATGTTTTATCCATCGATAATAAAAAAATAAAGAAATCTCAATAAGACATGTAAAATTATTGAGGTGTATAAGCATTTTATGATACTGATTTCTTTTTTCCCTTTTTCAGGAGCTGTGCATGTTAATGTCGAATGCTATGCAAAACTCTATAAAAGTTTGAGATTTTGCAATCCAAGTCGATCTTCCTATTATGCCTTTCTCTTTTTCTTTTCCTCTTGAACTGCATATATACATTAAAATGTTGAAATCGAGAGCTCGCGATAGTCGACATTCACGAGCCTCAATTTCTCCTAAATTAAGTGGCTATTTGTATATGGTCGAATTCGTAGAGTGGAAATATTTGGCATTTATTATACATTTTTTATTCAAAAATTCGCTGCGAATGACATTTGATATATTCAATTTCTGTTAATGAAGATACCTTTTTCATTACACAGGTAGAATCCTAGCAAAGCAGCAAATACATAAATCAGTCGCCCTGCAATTGAGTTTTTGAAATTTTCTGTAGGCTAAATAGGCTAGAAATAAATAAACATGAATTATGGGAACTTACGTATGTAAATTGTTAGCAAGAATGTTTTCTTTCTAAATGTCAAAAGAAACTGGCGAGCGTCAAAGACGCGCGCATAAAAGTGAATTTTATAATTATGCCAGAGTTATTTCACGCTAAAACAACGCTTTACGAAGCTACAAGGCATTATAAAAAAAAGGAGCTAAAAAAAAAAGATTTCATGACAGATCGCAGTTGCTTAAGATATTGGTGAAAAGTGGGTCGCTTTTATAGTTTTTCTCTTCGTATCAATTGATTCGACGATTACATTAAAAAGATTATGCAGTATGCTACTTTTTTTTTATAAAAATTGCAAAGAAAGATGGTGAAATTGTTTTCAGGAAGAACTTGAAAGTTATTTAAAGATATACAGACTTTGTAATTTTAGAATGATGAGTGTATGTTAGATAAAAATTAATATCAATGCAATGGTTCTAGATAAAGTGATATATGACCACAAGCAGGTTTGCAAAATTTCAGGCACATACATCTTTTCACGGAAATATTTTAATTCAATCGCCAATTAATTCAAATAAAGTTTTATCTGTTATAAGGTTTTATAAATAACAATCTGACATAAAAATTTATCATTATAAGAAAACAAGGTATAAATATATCCTTGAATTATTTTGAGAAGAGGAAGCTAAAGGTCAATGACTTTTTTAATGGATTGTTAATTGCACAAATGTATAGAATCAAATAGATAGCTAGACGTTTTGAATTTTTTTAGAGATAAAGATTTGAATTTATAGCTTTTTAGTTTGCGGCAACGAGCAATACCGAAACTTTTACTTTTCAATGTTTATTTTCATTTGGCGGTTTTCTCTATTTAAAAAAGGATTGTTTGTTTCAATAATAATAAAAAATATTCGCTTTAAATTGACATCAAAATTTACAAGCGCTAATCATATATGCTTGACGTCCAAGTAAAATTTTCACCATCCTTAATGGATATTTTATTCAGCCTTACTAAAACATTCTCACTAAAAACTTTAGCGAATCTTTAAATTTACTGCCATCTAAAATTCGAAATCGACCCACTGCAAAAAAAAAACAACACAATCACCTCTCACCCTTCCTTTCGCAGAAGAAAGCGAAATTCATCGCGATGCGTCAGGATGTGCTTATAACTGTATTACATCTTCGGCTTCTTCTTGCGTAACGACGCCTCTCACCGGACTCCGAGGAATAGTCGGTACCGTTCGGATATACGTATAAGGAAAGAAATTATCTCCGGTCAGATACCTTTTTTCAGATTAACTCCTGACGGACGGCGATTCGCGAACGAGGACTAATTCGGTAGATTATCCGGTAGTCTGTGTCGGTTTTTTTTTCACGGTCGCCGTTGTTAAAGGAAAATTTAACGACGACAGGAATGTACCATGCTTTAGAGGCCCATAAATTTTCGGTATTTTATCAGGGAAATTGATAATTATCGCGAAAATCGGCAATAAAGCATTCGTATAATAGCCCGAAAGTTTAATATGAAGGCTGCTGCTATGATTCTGAATGCAATTACGAGATTGATGGCGGAATGTTGCTTTTAAGTAATTTTCTAATAATTTTAGGATCAGCCGTAGATTTATAGCCCGCATTAATGCATCGAGTCATTGTCAGAAAAATTCGCTTTAACGATTTGGCCTTAAAATTGACTTGACAATTTAATGCTGTAATTTTAATTGCCGCTGACATTGACATTTTTAGTTATAATATTTTACGGATTTTATACACTATGAAAAAGTTAATGGAAACACAGTCGTTACGGCGGATTACTATAGATAAAATTTTTTTCGCCGAAATATTTTTCTTTTTTCGCGGTTTACCGAGTGTCGACATTTTACTTTTAGAAAACGTCAGTCAATCCGCAGCGAAGCTGCAGCACAACTTCGAAAAAGTGCCAGCCGGTGATTGATGTCGATTGACAAGCAGTACATTTGACATTTTGCACTTGTGTTTTGCTTCCAAAAGGAATCCAAGGGAAGCCGCAGAAACAATTTCTTCTCACTTCAGTTCGAATGCGTTTTAGCTTTCAAAATCTCTCGGAGCTCAGTCGGTTAGCGTAGAAAGCTAAAGCTATATCTTTTGCATGCTTACGTACAAAATTAGAATTTTGAATCGATAAAAAAAAAATCACGGCGTTACTTGCGCTTGGATCGCGATTGTTTTCAAAATCATGATCGCGGTCGTGATCTTGATGGTGCGCTTAGTCTCATTCGGTCTCGAAGTGGAAAGAAAGTCAAGACGTCTGAAACACGATGGAAATTAATACCCCCCTCCGAGGCATCGCGCGAGAATAGAACAAACGAGTGAAGGATCGTAAAACAATGCAAGGACGTTCCCAGAACCTGGCAATGGATTCAAATAACGTGAATACTGCCAGTTAGTTCACGTCACGATTTTACGGTTTACACGACTTTCTACTTCAATAAAGCCACAATTTTGATTTTTTTTTCCTTTGATGGAATGAAACAGAATTTTATTATGCTCGTTGAGCGCGTTTCAAAATAATAAAAAAGCGTTTCGGATCCTTATATAGCCTATAATCCAATTGTTTCGCATGTAATTTCCCTATCTAATTACTTCTTTAGTTATAAATTGCTTTATAATTCGCAGCTGAATAACTGTAATAACATTCAAATTTCACGAAATAAAGTATGCTTGCGTAATTTCTAGTACATCACAATTCTCTTTATATACGGCGTGACATGAGTCTCCGTTTCGCCTCGTTCCTTTTAATGCCCATCCACTTCTTCGACGCGAAACGCCCTTTGATAATCGGCGTTACATATCATACTTGGCGATATTCCGCATTTATCGATAATACATGAGTAGTCTTTACTTACATAAGTCTTCGAAAAGAAATTGAGGTAAAAGGAGTAAGTGCTTCTAATAAATTGTTAAATTGCTTCCTCGTTCATATACAATATGTGTACGTGTAATAAGACGTATCTTTTAAATGCTAAATATTGAAGAGCGATGTAAATATCATTTGTAAAATATGCTCCTTTGCAACATTTCTTAGTTTCTAAACAATCAATTTTTCCTTATTAGAGCATATTTCATACGCGCAATGTAAAACGTTTTCTTTCGTTTAAAATATGTACTCTTGAACTTAATAAAAATATTATTTAAAATGCAGAACCAGAAATAAATTTGACAAATAACTTAATCATTCATGAAAATTGCTGTTGCTCTCGAGAAATCTCGTTAAGAAGATTGATTCATAACTCAATTTAGCTTTCCGCGTCTAAGGTGCAACGAACGATAAAATCTTAATCTAATCTAAATTTTTAGATACTTTTACTAAAAGAACCTCATCAAAATCGCGAGTCAATTTCCATTCACAGAAAATTAGAGAGCGGCGATCCGGAGACCGCCAAAAATCCTCGAACCGCTCCTTTCCTCCGTTTCCGCAACCTGACACACGGAAGCGCAGGAAGGAAGCAGCCCCGAGTCCCAGACCAGTGCGGAGGAGTCCGATGCGCGTTACGCACCGGCTAACAAGGAAAAGTGTGCGCGCTTGGCGTTCGATCGAGCGAAAAATACAGCCTTTCCACGGGCGGGGGACACTTGTCCAATCGAGGGGACGACGAGGAAAGGATTCCCCATTGTTTAGGGCGTCGCGGCCGCGCCGCAGCTTTATAAGCACGCGGAATTCCGCGATGCCTCGCTCATTCGCTCCGAGGAGTCGCGGCTAAAAAAAAGTGTCCCCGATCGCGCGGCAAATATGTGAAAGAGAAAAGGAAAAAAAGTCAACGAATATAGAGCGAGACTGCGGATGGTTTTGCAAGCGCTGATATGGAGCCGCACGCCAGGGGCGTTTAATTCGCGGATCGTGGCGAAACGGATCGCGTGTCGCTAAGTGCGGGACGCCCGAGTTTCTCACCCTAATTTTTCGGGCCGGCAAGTCGCGTGAGCGGACGTCGATGGACTGTCGGGAATTTTGTCGGATCGAGATGTGGTGAGGCTTGTGGGTGATGCTGTAAGGACACGATTTCGAGATTGATTCGGAAGGAGCTGCAATACCGAAAAAGGGGGAGAAGCGTAAGTGTTAGTGAATGTATTTAATTGAAGCAAAAATTTTATTCTAATTGTTTTTCTATCGTTAATCCTGTTTTATATTGGTGTCTGAGATTATAGATAGAAGACATTCGTCTTTCCCGAGTTACAATTTTTGGTAACTTGAAAAATAAATAAGACTATTAAATAGTTAAATTAAATAATAATGAAAATGATGTCTTTTACTATGAGAATGTTAAATAATCTGTTCCTATTAAGCAATTAAGCATTCTGTGCGAACTGTGTAACCTCGCGAATTTACGAGAATTTAAGTGCGCCGTAACTCGCTTTCGGCGCTTTAGTAAAAAAATCAAGAGGTTGAAGTGGCATCACTGCTAATCCATCAAAAGTGCGTGAGAAGGAGTAGACTCAGACGTGAGATATGATCGGTTGAAAGGAGCAGAAATTGATGAATGACTTGACTATCGATTGTGAATTGGGTAGTAATAAGGTGTCTGTTTATTGTAATTGCCTAAGTTGAATGACTCCTTTGTTTCGCTTTTTCCAAAGATATTTTGTGCAGTAAGAGTGTAATTATATTTTATTATTTAATTACATTAAGTTAAATTAATTCGGATTTATTAGTTTCCATTAAATATAATTTCAAGAGAGTACATGGATTTGATATAGCTTTATTAATCATAATGAATATTGATAATTTATATTGAATTATGCAACTTGACTTTCGCGAATGCAGCCTATATTATAAGGAAACTATCATAATTAATACACCACGAGAAGTAAATTAGTATAATTTTTCCACCAATACTCTCGATATTATGAAACCTAAAGTACATACAATTTAATACGAACTAATTCCGCAATGCGATTCAATTACCCACCTTTTTTCTAGTGCTTACAAAATCATGTCTTACTGGACATTCATCCTATTGTTATGGTTCGGACAGACCATAGCATTTCCAACAACGAAACTCGATCCCGTTCCAGCCGAGACAATGGTTCAGGACGACAGGACAAAATTAGAAATAGGACACGCAGGTCGGGTAGAGTTGACTTTACCTTTAAAAATAACCACTAAAGAGGAACTTATAACTTGGATAACTTATGCGATGCGCATCATGGCTTCGAGGATTAACATTACTTTAGCATCCGTTGATTCGGAAGAGATGCCGCCGGAGAAAATAGAGAAACTGCGAAATTCGTCTGTAGTTATTAATCATTTTTTAGAAAAAGTAAGGGAAAACGAAGATAAGAAAGAGAAACAGCCCGACATCCTTAAGATTAAAACTATGGCAATGTCTGGCATAAAGGTGATATGTTAATTTTAATTGTAAATTCACACGTAGTTTGTAAAACTGTGCACTAAAGATGCATTTAAAAACATTATTCCGCAGCACGAAAATCCGAAGGAGCCAAAAGTAGTGCACAGCAACAATTGTCATAAATTAGAGAGGGAGCTGCAAAAGTTGAAGGTATCGACAGAGCCTACCACTGCCGCCATGAGCGACAATCCGCCAAGTAATTTCGAAATTGTTACTTCAAAATCGAGCGGTCAAAGCAATGCCAGTCCCTTCTCCAAAACCAATCTCGACTCGCAGAGAGTTTACAATCCCTTCGCAAAGTACATGCAAGAGGCTCTTGCCAATCCCTACGATCATCCAGACCACAGGGACTTTCGAGATCCCCACGTTTTTCCTCCCTTTAACGTTCAGCAACACAATATGTACCTACCCTTGCCCGTTAACCCTGCCACTAACGAGGAAAACTTAAAGAAGTACTATGCAACGGTAAACGCCCGGAACATGAGTGCTCAACACGAGCCAAATATGTACAGTACGTTAGAAAAGCCTTACGACAAACACCAATTTCAACGACAGCCTTAACAAACGACACGTTCCGCGTCTGATTTTAGTGAGGCAAGGCGATCCGCTGGGATCGCTGCAGCTCGTGCCGGTCCGCAACCACAACCCCCAGGTGATGATGATGCACCAGCCGTCCCGAGCCGACGTTGAGGATCTCAATTCCGGCAACGTCGGCATCATCTACAGGCCGGTGAACGGCGACTCGGCGACGCCCTCCTCGACCCACCGACCCGTGATAAGCGTGCCATTCGAAGCCTTCATCACGATAACGCGGGAGACCTCGACGCCCGAGACGCCGGCGCCACCACCTCCCTCCTCCTCGGCGCCGATCGTCCAACGGACGACGTCGCGCAAGAAGGATCGGAGGAACAAGGACAGGGATAGTCGTAACGAGGCTTCCAACAGTGATTCGCCGGGCGTTTTGCCGCCCGCCAAGAGCAGTCGCAAAAGCTCGAAGAGGGGAAGTACAAGTAAGCTTTTTTCGATTGTCTTTCGGAAATTCGGGAGAATGATTATTCGTCGTGTTTACGTAATGTTTTTTTTTTCTGATTGAAATTCAGATAAAACGACAGTAGTCATAGAGGATGAGCTGTCGACGAATAGTCCCAGGGAAAAGAAGAAGAAGAAAAAGCCAAAAGTGAAACGTCAGCCCTCCGCTTTTCAATTGCTGTTTCGTATGCTCACGATGAACAATAGAAATAGTTCAACGCCGACAGTTACGAACGTACTTACGAGAATTAGCAAGAAGCTACCGAATATGAAACTCGTCCAGGTAAAATACCGATAAAATTACTTTGTTATGATTATACAAGCTGCTTGATTTCTTTTATATTTTGAACGAAATTAGGAAAGTACAAATAACGAGTATAGTGTTGAATTTTCTGTTTTTATTTCATTGATTTTGAAAATGTTAAACAATTTATTTTAATCCGAAGTCAGTTCGAACAATGTCTCTTAAAAATGCGTTGATTGATTACCTGTTTGAATCACACTTTCATTAAAGAAAAGAAAGTTGTCAATTAATGATTTATCATTTTTTGGCGAGTACGCAACACCAAATTTATTATTCGATCATTGAATTGCGAAATAAAAATATTTTTATCTATTTTTTAAAAATTAAGTCCTTTGAAGTTTATTTAAGTAGTTGCTTCACGATGCCAAATACAAAATTTTCCACGTTGACATAAATTGCATACGTTGTCATAAAATGACTTTACCATACAATGCAAAGGCGTAATTAATATGACGGTTGCAACCGTCGCTTAGCTGCGCCTAGCGCTTAGCTACCCGACGCCCTGCATCCGTCGGCCTGGTCCTGTTCGGGTGCTGAATCGACGGAAACCATGGGAAGGATTCTTCCCCCGCCAAGTGGTTCCTGATGGAATTCGCCACGGTGATCTGGTCTTTGCATCAGCGCCCGACGAGAATCGCAGGGATCGCGACACGCGCAATGCTCATAATTGTTTTTACGGACTCTCCCGCGAACGCACGAAATAAAGAAGTAATACTTAAACTCGCTCTTTTACTCCTACTTATACTAATAGCAGTTCGAACCCGTAACACGAATAATCTAAGATGTTTATGTGTTTAGCGAAATAACCCACATTTACTAAATGTATCGAAAGATATTTAAAGAAACTTGTTTAAATTTTAAACATACAGAATAACTAATCAGTTTGCCTCATTCTACTTGTCAAAGACATCTCTTACAGCAACAATACCTGCCTCTCAAGCTTTCAAAATCTTCCCCGGCAGTCTCATCAATATTCCCGCGAAAAATCCCGCCTCGTCGCGCCATCCCTCCCAAAAAAAAAACAACACCACCGGCAAAAACTCGCGACGAAATCTACTCCCAGGAAAAACTCTGCAGGCGCCGATTTTTTGCTCCCGCCTCGTAAATCAGCGGACGATATGTAGAATCTCGTTAGCCTCCTTTCCTCCGGTATCGTACGCGCGTCCATCCGCGAGCGCAATAATTTCGCGAGCGCGCGCGCGCGCCGCAATGAGTCTCGAAATTGCGGCTTTGCCAATGCGCGCGCGTAATAACGATGCCGTGTGCTCTTCGAGAGCGGAGAGCATCGAATTCATTAATAATGCATAGCTCGCCGCGGCCGATGATCTTTTCCTCTCTCGGACCCTCTTACCCAAGCCGTATATCTCACCTAGAAAGTTCATTATGGGTCTCTCGCGTTGCGCAACGGGTGTAACGCAGCCGCCACGCGCCGAGATGCTGCACGCCGATTAGAGATTTCGACGCCGGGAGACGCTT
This sequence comes from Ormyrus pomaceus, assembly GCA_900474385.1. Taxonomy (NCBI): domain Eukaryota; kingdom Metazoa; phylum Arthropoda; class Insecta; order Hymenoptera; family Ormyridae; genus Ormyrus; species Ormyrus pomaceus. The sequence continues at coordinate 32,062 of UCOM01001570.1, forward strand.
TTTTTTTGCGGCGCGCGCGTGTCTTGTCGGCTTGCGAGAGGACACTTGTCGGATCCGCGATCGCGTCGTCTTGATTTAATAACTGACGCTCGGCAGAGTGTTTGAGCGAATGATGCAAATGTGTCTTGGGAAAATGTGCGGCTGTGATAATTGATTAAATAAAGTTTGACTGTATTTTTGGAGAATCAAAGTTGAAATTTTTATTAGAGTCCCTATAGAGGCAAGAGAAATGAAACTTCGCAAAAGCAAATCGATGATGAGGACGACGATGACATCAATGGAAATGGTGGCGATGATGACGACGATAATAATGGTAATGGAGGCAACGGTGGAGGCAACGATGATGACGAACGCGACATTTTCGATGACGACGATGATAATGGTGGTGGCTATAACGATGATTACGATGACTACGTAAGCTTAAATTTTTTCAAAATATTTGTTGATTGTTTCGTGTATAAAAAAATAAAATATCTATGAAAATCATTATTGTTTGAAAAAGTATCTGCGAAGTAATTGAGGACCCATTTTTAGGATGACGGAGGTGGCTCGTTGGGTTCGATCGAAGATCTCCTTCCGTTAATTATTCCGATTCTCGAAGACATCAGTGATGTAAGTGTCATTTAAATCGCTTTCTCTAAAAAAAAATGGTCCGTACAATTCCACGATTACGTCTGATTTTTTAACGCATCTTCCTTTCACATTTTTTCCTATTTACGTAAATTTTTTTTTTATAATATCCCAATCATATATAAATGTTTTTTAAGGTATTGTCTCCTTTCTACAATAAAAGTGTTGAATATACTATTAAACTTTGAATTGATTGTGTTTATTTAGCCAGAATCTGAAACCGACTTGGGAGAATTTTTAGCAGCTGCTATTCCTCTCTTACAAGGATTATCGGAGGTAAATTTATACATACGGATCGAGTATTTTTTACAGCTTCTCAAATAACACTGAGCATGTGATTGATCTATATTATAGAGAGATCCAGAAACAGGCGAAGGACCAGATATCGTAGGAATTCTTGGACCGATATTGCAAAATTTATCACTGGTATGTCAATTTCTTTATTTCAGAAGAATATTACATATCAGAAGTAAAAGGTAGTAAAAGTCAACTTTGATCAAACCTTTTTAGGGTCCAGACGGAATGGGTAGTGACAGTGGAGCTATCCTAGGACCACTTATACAGCTTATAGCTCCATTTATTGGTCCACTTTCGGGACCTCTTAGTGGTCCCTTATCCTCGTCAAGTAGTGGGGTAAGATTTTAGAAAGTTGTAAAGATGTATTGCGTCAAATATTTCGTTTGATCTTTCAATTTTCAATGCAGGGAGAAAAAGGTTCATCATTGGGTTCACTTTTATCGGCTCTACTTGCGCCCTTAAGTGAGGTAATTTATCTATAAAAGCATTTTACTTACACACTTTGTTTTAATTAACTATTTACTTGAATGATTATTATTTATAGCCCTTAGAACCTGGAGGTCCATCACCCATTGCAACTGTCGTTTCTCAAATAACTGCTCAGCTAAGTAAAGTACGTATCGCAACCGATATTTTTATATAATAAAAAGTACCACTATATTTCTCCACCCTCCGAACTAAAAAGTAAATTTTCTCCATTAACAACCGCCGAGTCAAAATCTTTCACGATCACCGACTCTTAAAAAAAAACGAAACAATACAGTGGTACTTTTCGAAAGCTTTACTTATCGAACCCTCGCGTCACGAACGATACTTCGAAAGCACGAAAACTCTGTAGCAATTCCTGACAGGAACTGAGTTCGCCCAACTCCGGGGTCGACGTGGGCGCGCTCGTAAGCCAGCTGGTCACCGGGACTCTGTCGGGCGCGAGCGCGGGCCTAAGCGGCGGCTCGAGCGGGACCTCGTCCGGCAGTTCGGCCACCACCGGTGGGACCCAATACGGCCCGCCGCCGGCTTACGGGCCACCGGCCGCTCAAGTGGAACTGCTCCAACCGCCGCCGAAGAACCAGAAGCCCAGCAGCTTCAACAAGCCGAGCAAGCAGAAGAAGTCGAAATTCCGGCCCCAGGCCACGCAGTACAGGCCCCAAGCGACCCATCCCGACCTGGCGAATCTCCCGAACAGGCCGCACTATCAGTATGAGCAGGTCGCCGCTCCGGCGAATTATGGGACTTACGGGGTGAGTCGAGCTTGCTTTTGTTTTGGTTTAGTTAGAGGTAGATATAGAGAGTGTATATTATAGTAGATTTTAGAGCCTTTAGAATAGAGCTTGTGCGTAATCACGTAATTGTGTATAAATGAAAAGAAAACTTTGATTTTCTGAGAATATTAATTACTTGAAAGATCCAATTTGATATGGATTATTATTAAAAATATTCGGTATTGCGGGAGGATAGACTTTAAAGAATACCTATTTTCAAACAGGAAAAACTGAACCCGAAATCGCTGAGACAAAGAGAATCTGCAGAATCGGAAAATTATTCACAAGTAGTAATAACGTACAATATGACTTCAACTATTAGTACTGCATGAGACGCCTCGAGTCGGACAGTATAAAGGAAGTCAAATTTTTCTCTTCAATTTAAAAAAAAAAAAGAAACATTTTCACAATATCATTTTCTTACTTCGATTACAATTGTTGCTTTCTCATTTATTTTTATTTACTTTCATGAACTTACAATGAAACCGCTATTTCAATACTTATACAAAAATTGATACTTTCTAACAATAAATTAATTAAAATTAAAATTATCGAAGAGCTCAGCTCCTCAAACACCCGCCAAAACTCCACTGCACTCTCCACTTCGCATTACCGCTTTAAAAACCATCCACGCCAGCTTTCCCCGTCAACCCAAAAACCGCCGCTAAACCAAAGAATTCTGAACCAAGGTGCCGGCAAGCAGCGTGAATCCCTTCGAGCTGCTGGGTAAGGCATTCAAGGACATCTTGGCGAGCGGGGTGAACCTCTTCACGGCTGTTCTGAGCGCCTCCACGGCCTCCTCGGGCGCCTCGTCCGCCTCCTCGGACCAGCCGCAGCAGGGCTACGGCCCGCCCAAACCGGCCTACGGCCCGCCACCCATGCAGGGCTACGGCCCGCCGCCATACCAGAAACCTTATCAAAAGCCTGACTCCTATCAAAATGTACACTGACCTGTTATTACTGACGACGCGCTCTCTTTTTGTTAGCGGAACTTGTTACCGATTGATGATTAAGTATGAAGTATGTAAGTTTTGAAGTTTTTTTTTAGAATTTTTATCGTTGTGAAATAATTGTAAGACTGTTGTTGCCATTTCCGGGCATATAAGCAATTAATTTTTATTTTTGTATAGGTGCATACGATATTTTTTTTTATTTTTTTAAATGTATGATAAATTAATGAAACCTATATATATTAGCACAAACAACTTTCTAAAATAAATTATTATAAGAATAACAAGAGGTATTTTTTCTTTTTTTTTATCTGTGAAAAATTAATCCGAAAAACTATCATTCAGAAAGACGTTTACTTATGTAAAGGCAAATATTAATTTTTCTTCTTATTTGAATAAACTCGCATTGAGAATATAAGCTTCATAAAAATTCGAAAAGTATAAACTCGGCATCCGCCAGTTTACATAACGAAACGTCGCTCTCGTAGTTTTAGAAACTGTAACGAAAAAGAACGCATGAACGACCACCATCCTGTTCCGTCGCGGCTCAATACGCTACACGTACAACACATAATGTCAAGCGGAAAAGATCTTTCCGATGATTTCCTGAACTTTCATATGTATGCAAGCGGAAGAAGACGGTAAGAGAGGACTTAACGTCCAGCTGGAACTAATGCAGCCCCGATCGATTTTTCGCGCGCGCGGCAAATTGACCGCGTGCAATTAATACGTTGATAACCTGAAAATACCGCGCCGGTGATTTCTCCGTTACGTTGCGCCGAGGTAGACGGAAGGCTCGTTTGGGACAAGAAGCCAATGAAAAAATTATGAACTTCTTTCTGCGGTCGAAAGCGGGGATTGATGTGTTTTGAATTTGCATTGCTTTGATAGAGAGAAAGTTTTTAAATGGCGAGAGTTTTCGAGTTTTGAATTTTTTTTTTGTGGAGTTATTGTTTCGGAAATTAAGTTAATTTGTCCGTTACTTAAATGTTACGCAAAAAGTTTAATAATATAGATGTGACGATTGAAGAAATGCCACCAATTTAAACTTGATTGCCAACTGATCATTGGTAATTAAATTGTCGGTTTACGTCATCAGCTAAATGACGTTTCCGTTGCACTGAGTTTAATAACTTTAACTGAACCAATTAAAGTAAGACACTTGTTGAAAAAATTGCATTATAACATTATGATTAATAAAAATACACTTCTTATAACCAATAAAACTCATAACCAATAAAATTTTTTAATAAACAAATGTATTCATAACGATACTCCCTTAAGATGTTTTTTGAGTATGTAAAAAAAAGCCTATCAACAAATATTTCTCAGTGAGTACATTCAAAAATTCGTTCCTTACGAATTTCACTTCGCCGCTGTTTATCTGCGCAGAACAACCGTCGTATTTAAAATAACAAGATTCATATCTCGGAATTAAGTTAAATCTCGGCCGCGCACACAGTTTCATAATATCACCCGGTGTGCCTACTGCTACCTCGCTTTATTATTCAATCCACATTGAAAACTTTCCGTTGTCCCGCCATAAACCGGTCACGGGAGGCGAAGGTGAATTCGAGAAAGATGCTTATTATGCTATACTTTTCCGAGGAGCTTTTGTGCACTCGGCTCTCTGGTATTTCCTGAATGTTCAAACGGCCCACTGGACGTTTGGAGTGTATATAACCGCGAGTGAGATATGCATTTGTTACGCAACATCTTGGATCCGGTGTTTATGACGCAGGGATGAAGGAGGTCCGGTTATAGTTGACGTCTGTATATCAAATTTCGTAATGTGATTAAATAATTGTGGTTTTAGCATGTTGAATTAACTCTGTGACTAACAAAATATTCCTCTTCGTCACTTTGGAATATCCAGGAATAGAAAGTCGTCCAATTATTCCAAATTTTTTCCGAAATCACGACAGAAAGCGCACCTCCAAACGATTTTCGCAAACTCCATTCAACGGAAGTGCATTTTTCTCCAGCAGCATTCGATCGAACCAGTTTCAAGATACCGATAAAGAACCTACGAGAAAGCCAAGATCCGCCAAGTAAATCCTCCGCAAGTTCTATCCTCGGCTCCATCGAGATAAGAACAGATGATTCCCCCGCGGCAGAGGTCACGCCGATCTCGAGCGGCCACGCGCGTTTTCACTTTCCCTGCGCGCGAGAACGCAATTAACATCTCTCGAATGCCAGGCGCCGTAAATTAGCCGCTTCGCCGATCGTCTCCGTTTCCGCTGGTTGCGGTCGAAACAAGCTTTTTACGACCTATCCTAAATCAAAATTTACTGCGCTTTTTTTTTAAATTTATTTATGCAACATTGAGAATATTCGGCGTTGGGCAACGACTTGGGTCGGGATGCTTCGCTTAATTTTCTAGCTTTTTGCGCGAGAACTCGGGTGATATTTAAATTAATAGTGTTTGAACTGGGTGATAAAAATTTCGATTAGAGCTTAAACGCAGGTCATTCGCGGCGGCAGTTGTGAAAGGTTTATTGATCGTCGTGCGGGACTGCAGTGGAAAATCAATGCGTGATGTAAGTGCGTGCATATATGGACTCTTTTCACTTCTTAAGAGATCATCCATCATTAGAATTTAGTAACGATCGAAACGTTACGGCACGCGAAATTATTTCGTTAAGGGAGGGCCTTCTTTGCAAGTCATTCATCGTCTTATCCTAGTTGTTCGATTCGACGTCACGTCGTAACGAGTTCGTCAAAATGTTTTCTTTTGCAAAGCTGGCTTGCGCAAAATTTAGCGAACGATTAATTTATCAATCTGCCCGTAGCGAATCGCTAAATAAGCAATAGAAAATTTATTTTGTCAAAGATTAAAAGGGAAGACGACCGCCTTTCATTTTTTATTTTCTTTAATGTTTCTCCTACTCTATGTTTACTAATTACCTCTAAGCCAACTGAAGCCCATTACTTTAGTTTAAGGTATAAAAACGAGCGCATATCTGCATGAACACTGTAAAATAAGTTCAGCGTGAATTGTATAACGAAAAATAATGTTTGTTCCGTTTAAGTGCGACGTGAAGGTTCCGCAGCCATTCCTTGCAATATTTTGTAATACATGTTGTTGACTGAAATGGTATTTATATGATTCATCAATTGAATGGAATTGGAATATTCACATAACTGTGAGTTCGCGAATATCGCTAAACCGGTTACGTGATTGAAGAAAGCAAAATTATGAAAGGTTCTCTTATTGGTTTTACCAGGAACAGAGGGCTTAAAACCTTGCCAATATCGTGCAAGAATTTTGATCCATTTTCACTGTATGACAAATTTAAAGAAATTTTTGCATGCGATTGCCTGATTACGACATATCGGAAATTTTGGATGTATAAATTATCATCAATGACATAAGAATGTCAGTAAACGATTATTTCCATAAAATATAAAATATTAGTTTGACAAGATGAACTTTAACGTTCAAACACTAAAGTCATCCCCGAGAGCAGTGAGGATCTGTCGGGGACTCGAATCCGCCTTCGAAAAGATATTCGAAGAAATACTCTCGGAAACGGAAATGACGATTTCTGCCATGTAATTAAAGAGCATGCCGGGAGAACGAACAAGAACCCCACATTCAACGGAAAATATCTCATTTTTCGGTAAACGTTGTAACGGTTCATTTTGAACCGTCATAATTTATGTGGAAATAAATATAAATTTAAGGCTAAAAAGCCAGTTGCGAGCAGCCTGGGTGAAACCCAGGAACAGAG
>UCOM01001571.1:0-38785 GCA_900474385.1 Ormyrus pomaceus
TCTTTCAATCAAAAAAATATTTAACCGATTGCCCGTAATGAAGCTTTCTTTGATTTTAAAAAATTTGTTTCTCAGTGTATCTAAACCTTTAGATTTTTAAATTAAAACATATCTGCTTGGCGCCTACTTACAGTGTACTTCGTTAAATATCCCGAACAAATTTTTTAAAATGCAAACACTACCGCACAATTAATGCAAATATTATATCCTAAAAAAATAATTCACTTCCGAGGACAAAATGAACGACTTTTTCCCGAAAAGGCGAAGAATCCCATAAAACCCCATCGCGTCCATTGCACATTGCACAATTTCTCAATCCCGAGAGCCCATCTTGCCCCATCAGCCTCCATAAACGTCGGCCAATAAACCTCGGCCGAGTGTCAAGGTCGCGGGGTCGGCGCGTCGATATATACAGCGTCGGAGCCGCGAATAAACGACCGGCCGGAAAGTTAGCGGCCCGCGGCCATCTCGTATATCATCTCGGCCTGCGCCTCGAGCCGCCAGGGGACCGTCGCTCCTCTGCCGGTCCCGTTACCGATCGCCGTTTCCTAGAAGCGGATCGCCGCATGGGAATGCGCTCTTGGACAGTTTTGGAGGACGAGCACTTGCTTTTGGTGAGTGTTGTGCTTTGGTTGGGTTGGCAGGAAGTGATTCGGGCGATCGACGGGGAAAGTGAAGTTTTTCTTGATGAATCGACGTCGTTTAAGGAGCTAATGATGATTGCACGGTTTAGGTCGTGATGATTTTGAATTTATGATTGAGACGTTTTATGGAGCTGTTGGTCATTCTGTGGGTTGAATTTAAAAAATTAGATTTTTATTTGAATTAAAAATTTCACTTTTCTTTCCGTAGAATTGTTAAGTACGATTATAATCCTGGAAAATCTATAGATCTTGTGTAATATTGAAGGAAATCGCAACACTAGAAAATAAAGCTTTTGCAATATCTTCAATGGAATTTCACTATGTTCTAAAACATGTTTGAAGGTTTGAAGGCTTCGATAAAAAATAATCCAAACTTTATTATTGAAGTATTAGCAATTTTTTTTTGTATTTATACATGAATATTTAAAAATTATAACAAGCTATGAAAAGTGCCTTTAGTCTATCTGCTAATTCGATACTTCTTTACAAGCAAATAGATGGAACGGATTTCCTCCGGGGTTGTTTTGGAAATAATCCTTACATCATCACATTATTTAAAAGTTTTATTACCAACATTTATTAACAGCATTTTTATCCTTCTACAAATAATTATATGATCATTCATAAAACGCTTACTTCTTCTTACTCGCCGACAATTTACGCTTCGCATCTCCAATAATTTAAAACCTCATTAAGACTAAAGAAAGAGGCTTTTAAAACAGATTAAAATTCCAAAATACGTCTACCATCATCCATTTTTGCCCTGCGACGTAATAAAGCGATGTACTTATGCTGTACATACTTTCTCGAGCTCTGCCCTCGCGACACTCTTTATAATCCTGGGTGTGTTTCAACTTTCGACCATAAGTCAGCTTTTGTCGCAAAAGGAACTGGAGCGTTTTTTTTGCGGTTTCTCATATTGTACGAGCACTTGTAAATCAGTCACTTGGCGCATTCCGCGCGGCAATTCAATCAAAGTCGCATTGATGTCGGTTTAACGTTGCAGGACTTTTACTTTTTGAATGTGCAATTTAAAAATGCGCAAATGGTTCAATAAGCAACAACGAGTTTCGGTATTATTTATAAGTGAGTTTAACTGGTTAAAAGCGGAACTGTGCCGAAAAATTATATTTAAAAATTTTAAAACTGAAACTTACCGAATTTAGCGAACACTGGTCTTTTCAATGAGCTTTGGTGCTTTTCATTTCAACAAAATATTTAATACGAATATAGTAGATTAAACGACCCGGATCTAATCAAGTTGTCAAAACATTCTCTAATTATAGATTCGATAGCTTTCATTTACTTTTGTATGATGAAATCAACACACAGCATTAAAATAAAATTTTTAAGCTACTATTCATTCAATTCTTAGTAATTGTAATATTTTTTAGTAAGTTTTCTGTTTAGCTGAAAAACGATTTTTAATTATTTTTTAAGTTTTTGAGTCAACTTTTACTGATTTGTATATCTTAATTTGTTTCGAACTAAGTGGATGATGAGTAAAAGCGACCTAAAATTTTATCTCTAACTAATAACGCGTAATTAAGCTTTCATCTTGCAAAAAGCCTTATTTGCACGCAAAATTTACTTCTCTCTTTAGAAATTCTCAATTAATTTGTAAATTTCGCAATCTTCTCCAATTATGTTCAAAATCCAAATCAAAGTATCAAACCGAACAAATGAATAATTTACTTCCACTTCCATTTCCCGATACCTGGAATTCCTCGTCGGTGCATCGAACTCGGTCCGTCACCCCTTAAATCAGCATCTCCAAAACAAAACGATCTCCTTTCCTTCTCGGCGTCGTCGCGGTCACCTCTAAAGCCTCGCTTTAACGAGGAGCAAAAGCTCCCCCAAGACGGACTGCCGCTCTAAAAGTACAAACCGCCGCTATCGGCGATCTCGCTTAGAGTCACCTGCCGCATATAATGCATAAACACGCGTATCCGAGCAGCGATCGGGCCGGAATCGATCGCCGCCGCTGATCTGCGCTCTCCGTCTTTCTTTGCTTTCTTGCCTCGAGTGAATATCGAGTCGGTGGGGTAACGTGCAAAGGTGAGCGAGAGAGAGAGCTGAGAGAGTTTTTGAATGGCTCGCGGAGGAAATGGAATGGGATTTTTTAGATGCTTGCTCGCTGAATCGACTTCCGTAGAGATCCGATGATTTTAGTTTTTAGATTGTGCGCGATGGGGCAATTGGAAATGGTTTTGATGATGGTTTTTTGCATAATTTTGCCGAGTTTAGGTGGAAAATTGCAGGATGTTAATAGTTTCAGCAATTTTAGTAAAGAAGTAAAATAATTTCGTGTTTGCATAAGTTCAAGGCGGAAAAAAACAGTGTCGTTACATAGATAACGTGAAAATTTAAATTTACTAAGGATTTCTATTTAAAGTGCGGGGAAAGTTTACAAAAATGCGGTCAAAGGTTGTAGAATTCATTAGAAATTTATTCAGTTTGTTCAAACTTTACTGCTTTACAATGGTTCTATTTTAAAAAGTTTAAACGATTGCTGCGAAGTAAACGTATAAATCTTTTATACAATTAAAATAATTAGTTTTATATAATTAAAAATAATAAATTAGTAATCACTTATGTTTTTTAGATGTATCCTTTTGGGATAATCTATACTGCTGACGTCACTATTTAAGATCTCGATTCTCTAAATATTTAAAGCATCGGTATAAATCATTTGCATCAGTTTATGATTGCTATTATGCATGCAAAACTAGAAGTTCAGATAATTTAAATTAAAATTTTTCTTCTCATGAATCATTTTATTATTGGAATGATAAAATCTGTTACAATTTACATACAACTTAAAAATGAAATCATCATTTGGCAAGATTGGATCATTTGTTATCGATTCCATTGAATTAGTCAATTCCTGCCGTGTAAAAATCGTTAAAGAACTGCTCTAAAAATATTGTGAATTCCTGACCAAGCAATATTTCAATTAAAAAAAAAAAAAAAAAAAAAATTTTAGTTCCTTCCTCAATTAAATCCCTGCGAACGATCCCGTACTCATCAGCATTTCCTAAATAAAGTTCCCCTCCGAAACGAATTCTCGTCACCGTACGAAAAGCGCCGTAAACTCTCCTTTACACCTCCAACAAATCGCTTCCTCGATCCCGGCCAAAACAAAGCTGCAAAGCTCCGAAGCATCCCGCTCCCTCTATTTGCATCTCCAATAAAACTCATCGGCAAGCAACAGCAGCAGCAGCAGCATCGCACGAAAATCGGCCCTTTCGCACGGCGTTCCTTTATCCGCGCGTTGTTTCTGCGTCTCTTTTTCCACTTCCTTTCACCGCGGCGGCGGCGGTGGCGGCGAGTCACAGGAGCGAGACGCGGCGGCGGAAGGGACGCCGCAGCCGCCGCCGCCGCCGCCGCCGGCTGTTGGCCGGTCAGTTTACGCCGCGCGGACGAGCCAGCCGGTCGAGTACTCCGCGAGGCCTCCTTTGTGTTCGGTGTTCGGAGCTTTAGCCGAGACAGAGGATCGATGGTAGTTGCAAGGATATAGTGAGGTGCTTGGGTGGAAATTTTGGTGGTGATACGTGACGAGATGGATCGGGGAAGGATTGGAGAACGACTGGATCACTAATTGAGTTGACCGGTCTTCTGGAGATTCGGATGTTGGAGGGCTGTTTTGGTTTCTTTGTGGCAAAAATTGGGCATTTTGGATTTGACATGGTAAAATAAGTCCGAATTTAATTTTAAGTCGGATAAGAATGTGGTACAAAAATTTTATTTGAGAGTTCCCGGGACCATTAATTGCGTGAATACTTTTATTAAATACACTATTGTTTAGGGGTCCAATTGTTTATACTTAAAAAAAAAAGTCAAAGAGAATAAAAAAAAAATTAAAAATGATATTACATAAAATATTAAAATGAAAAATTGGAAAAAATTGTCTTTCTCATTTGATTTGCTAAAATATTGATATATCAGTGTCCTTGTTTTCGTAAAAAAAAACCAGAGTATAAAAAGTATTTATAAAAGTATAAAAAAATGCTTTGTCAACGTAAGGATCAAACTTTCCAGCTGACTCCATAAAAGTAAATACTAAATATCAGGAAGTAAAGCTGAAATTCCGTTTAATAATTCTTGAGTTTTTAATGGCAACGAACTAATGATTCGAGAGGTAAACAATACCAAAGTTTCAGGTTTACTATAGCTTTCTATGACGTAGCGTCATCATCAATCGTTAACGATTAGAAACGGCTTGTTAAAAATCTGATTTATGCCGCGAATAAAATTGTCCCGAAGAAAGGAGAAACTTTATACAACTTGCAAATATCGTTAAACATCTTCGTTACGTTCTGGAAAGAAATTTTATCCCCAAGTTAATCCGTACTTAACGTCAATTTAATACTTCGTCATTTTAAAAATGTCGCTCTTGCAATCATTATACTGAAAAAGCATTGCAACAAAAGAACCGGGGAAAAAATTACGATCGGCCTTGTTCGCACTTCGTTATTCATTACTTGTTGCATTTGTTTTTACAATTTTTCTTACCGATCTATTAAAAAAAAGTGAGAAACTTTGTAATTCAAGGCTGCATTTTAATCATTTTTATATGATTCACTTTATGACAAATTCTACAAAAGCCAGTAAAGTATTCAAGGATTAGATTTTTCTTGTCAATTTCATTTTTCTCCCATCTGTCTAATACAAAACTATTACCATTTTAAAATACTCAGTAAGTACAATAGCTGTACTTCTTTTGTACAAGATATCAACTTTCTTGACAATTCCTCATCATTGGTCACTCAATCAAAACCCCCAAATCTTTTTCTTCTTTCCAACAACTTCCTTCCCCCCTCGCTCCCCTACGTCATTTATCAGCAAAACTCTCCCATCGGACGTGATTCACTCCGCGGCAAAGGCCCCAATACCTCTCCGTAGAGGAAGCGCATCGGAGGACGGTATACCCACCAAAGCAAATTGATTCGGAAATAGCGCGATGACAGTCATTACGAAATCCTCCTCCCGCATTCCTGCGCGCGACGCAAAACCCAGCCGCAGCCCCGCTAAACACAGAGAGAGAGAGAGAGAGAGAGATTTCTATTAACGAGCGCCGGCTTTAATTGCGCCTGATGTCCGGTAATAACGTACAATTTGAAGCAGCCGCGGGATGGAAACGGGTTTTCGACGAGGCACGCAGCGCCGCGAGAGAACTCGCGAAATCTTTGCCGGATTGCGCAACTCGCGCGACATTGTCGTCCAGGGCAACTGGAGAACTGAGATTTGGACGCTCGACTTTCTTCAGCCGAGGGTTGCGAGGTGTTTTTGTACGGCGGGCGGCAGGAATTTCAGCTGCGTGGGAACGAGAGATTCGCTTTGGAGGATCGAACGGATGCAGTGTGCACTGTTTGGATGCTGAAGCGGATCGTTCGGAGTCTCTGGATTTGAATATTTCTTGCTCCCGCTTGGGGGGTTTTGTACGTTTGAACGTTTTACTGCTCAAAAATTAGGGTGATTTAGCGCTGACTTCTGGGGCTTGGGATTTAGCGCAATTATTTGACCGTTTGTAAAGTTTACGAGGGGGTTGGAAGCTAACTGAGATTTAGAGCGATGCGATTAAATTGATGCTGTAATATTTTTAACGAATTAAGAAGCTAATTTACTTTAAAATATTCATCATAATATTCTTTTCGTAATACTTTGTGGAGATTGAAATAAAATTAAAAAAAGAAACACCTGGTTCCTGCTGAAGGCATGCAAGAATTTTGTTTTCTTCACTTTACTGTTTATCTTTCGTTAAAGCACTTTATGAATGTGATAATAAAAATTCAAATTAAAGCATCAGGTTTGTAAAATCCGAGCTACGTCTTCGAAAATGTAGCTTCCATCTTAATTGGCCGACACAGTTATTTTCTGGCTATAAAACGCATGTGGATGTGGGCTTATTCCATGTTTATAATACGATATGTTAATGAATATCTAAAGATTTCTTCATTTTTTTAATTTCTTAGTATCAAAATCTTTAAGGTTAAGTAGTTCTATTAAACAGCAGAAGTTGACAAAATGTATTTAGTTTTCGCGTGTTGTATTACCCACAAAGTAATAATAATAAGCTTTTATTTAGTTATTCATTTACTTTTAAATTTTTCGTTTGAAGTAAGAAGTCTATATTTAAATTACTTGAATGTAATAATTTTTATAAGTATAAACAAAAATCTCTGATAGCTCTTGAACCTGCCTTTTATCTAAAACCGGTTTAACCATTAAATTCTTTAAATGCATTTATAAGTGAACTTTATCTAGAAAAACGATTTTAAAGTTGTTGGCACGTCGCTTATTTATTTTGTAAGTAATTGTGTCAAGCGGAATTTACAAGTTAAATATTCATTCCAACTATTTTCAGTTCTAAATTTGTATTTTAATTCTTTGCTGCTACTTTCATTCTATACGCATACCGAAAATCTAACAATCGCACAGGCGAGCTCTTTGTTGATCCAAATGAACATCCAAGCAAAGCAAAAATATCCACTCCTAATATACCTCCGCGCTTCTCGCTCGATTCCACCCTCAAAAGTTACATAAACCAATTTCCAGTCCGCGTTCAAAAATACGAAGCAAACAGCGACTGACCTCGGCTCTGAGAGGTCCATTGTTAAACCTGGGCATTTCCAACAAAAGCCCGATAATCTCCCCCGGGGGGTCGGTTGCATCATGGGGTTACGAGAACGCCATCAGCGCAAATGGGGAAGTCGATTAAAAGTCGATTTCCGGCCGGCGAGATATCGGCCTTGGTTATTGGAGGCCCGTCGATATCGCTTTTCCCCGCGCGTTTATCTCTCTCGGCGTCCGACGAGCGGTCATCTCTCTTTCTCTCTCTCTCTCTCTCTCCCTTTCTGCGCGAGAGAGGGTTAAGGCCAGCCTCGAGAGAGGATTATCGGCTTGATTAATGAAGCTCGAGGAGTAGAGCTTCACGGGCAATTTAATGCTTCGTGGGTGTTTAGCCTTTTTTGCCTCGCTTGATTCGATACGGAGTCTTTTTGCTTTTGGGGATGATCGTGTTTGCTTTGTTTTCCTCGGGACTCTCCAGGCGAGAGGTGGCTAGTATGTATTCAATTTTAGATTAATTAACTGTTTAAGTTTCCATAATTAAGTTTCCTTTAAAAATGTTTTCGAATTTTTGTTGTTACTCCATTATGAATCGACGTGAATTAGAAAATGAAGACTTTGCTTTCCTTTTCAAATCATTAAAATAAAAGAACCCTCTTCAGGCCGGAAATCTTCGCGTATACAAAGAAAATAAAGACGACAAAAGCGATTCTCAAAAGCCTCCGAACAAAGCAACGTCCACTCTGTAATTCAGTCGAAAACCGTGGCTTATCTCGCAAGAAAAAGGGAAAGCATCAAAAACAAAAAAAAAGGGGACTTCCCCTCTCCCGGACGAGAGCGGAAGTGCACAGCTGCGGTACGTGATGGCGTAACCGCCGAAAAAGAGCGTCACCGCGCGGGCCGCGCTCTCGTTATTGCGCATCACAGAAAACTGGGCTCGCTCGAGAGAAGCTCTCCTCGACTTATTTGTCGCGTAAGAGCCCCGCGCGTGTATGAGCGATTCCCATTTGGAGAGGCCGCTCCGAGAGCGGACGCGGAAAAACTCGATCTCCCGCCGCCCAGTTTTCTCTTCTGCCGCGTGCGCAGCTGTCATCGCGTTCGTTTTTAAGCGAGAGTCTCACTCGCGCCCTGCACTTTGGTTTATGCAATTACGCGAGCGACGCCGCGCTTGGTAACAAGGATTTTATAAGTTTACTTAAGTGGCTTTGCCGGAGTTAAATAGGTTGTAATATATAATTTTGCTGATGTTTCTGAAAATTGTTAGAACCTTATTTCTTACTGCGACACTTCTGGTGAATTATTTGTAAGCCAATGGGAATGTTTTTAACTGCGCTGCATTATCGACATTGTAATTGCATACATTTCTGCTGCCTCGTCCAATACCGATCTTCTTCACCGCCGTCAGCCACAACCGTCCATTGTGAATTTCTCCCGTCCAAACTCGGAATCCCCTACAATTCAAATCCTGAAAGGCATAAAGCCCATCCAGGCGCATCCAGTAAAAGAAAAATCCCTCCCCCCCCCATTTTAACACTAACCCAGATTCTAAGCCAAACCCGTTCCTTATCACCTCGGCGACATCGAGCAATTCATCAGCAGGCCGTCTTATAGGCACCTGCGCAAAGGCGAAGAGCGACTCTCGCGATTTTTGCGGAGTTAACGGGGCTTCGCGCCTAATTACGAATCCTCGTTATTTCGATATAAATACGGCGCGAGCAAGGTATTATACGGTAAAGCGTGCTCGATACATAGCAATTGCCGGCGGAGAGGATCCCGCGATGCGTGACGCCATCGTTCTTGCCCGCCTGTGGCTTGTACATATACATCCGCGGCTAAGCGATTACCGCCGATGCAGAGATCTGCTCTGCTTACCCGGTAATCTGCCCGCAAATTGGATCTGCGTATGGATTGGAAAGAGCGCCGCCGCGCCGCGCTTCCAGGTTGTTGGCCCGATGCTCTCTCTCTCTCTCTCGTGGAAGAGCTGTGCTTTCGGCGGGATTGTGGATTTTCGACGTTCTTTTGTTAGCGGTTTGGAGTTGGAAGTGCGGTGATGGTGTGTTAACAAGATTGGTCTTCGAATTGGGTAGGATTGCAGACGTAAACTTGGCTTATGAAAAGTATTTTTTGTTGACGAAATCGACAAATACTTTTTTTATTCTGCATATTGGAATGTAAAATAAATTTTAAAAATAAGTATTGAAGTAAACCTGTAAAATATTTCTACCACGTTTTTAAATAAATAATCAAAAGGAATTTGATAATGAATAATAATGTAGTTAAAATTGTTCTTCAAATTGTTCTCCATTTGTTTTTTTGATGCTTCGCGATAATTTTAAAGTATGGAACATCTGTTACGGATGCAGAAATAGCCAAGAAAACGCTTATTTACACTTAATGACATTCCAGCATGAAATTATAAACGTCCAAATGAATTTATTCATGTACTTGCCGTAGATAATAAATAAATATGGCCTTTTTTCCCTCCTCGAAGTGAGCTCAGATTACGCCGGCTTTTAAATCGAATCGCGTTACCAAGTATATTATGCTGAATAGTTGCAGCCCATTTCAATAATTCTATTAAATATTTTACTTACAATACCTAAATCTTTCATACCGAAGCGCCCAATGAAATGAGGGTTTGTTAGAAATTAAAAATTAAGACTTATACTAGGAAATAATTGGAAAATTTTATTTAAGCAACCGCAGTACAATCTATCGACTAACGCGAATACACTCTTATCTTATGCATTCGGAAACCAATAATGCATCCTTTAAATCTTCCGCTACTCTTAAAATCTTAAATTTAGCCACTAAAATAACCGCCTCGCCCAATTTTGCCGACAAATCCTCGAAGCAACCAGAGCCAGATTTTCAAGCCACCTCGGCACCACACGCCGCTCTGATCCATTTTCCAGCAAACGGTTTCGCGTACGCACGCCAACCGTCGGGCGGACACGCGCGGTCGCCTAGGAAAAACAGGGGGGGAGGAATATCATCAGGTGCGCACGCGCGAATCGCCCGTTACGGGCCCGGGGAGATTCGAGAGCCATTACAATGCGATGCGCCGCTCGGTACGTCCACACGAATTTGCTCTCTGTACGGAGCTTTATGAATTCAGTTAGGCGGGATGGGGCAAAAAATCGGCGCGCTCGCCCGAGTTTCGAGGCGAAGGATGCCTTTGCTTTTTTTCGCCGCTGGTAATTGGTGCGTATGTCGGTTATCTGCGGGGAACGGAGGCGCTGGAGAAACCGGTAGATATATGCGTGCCGATTCGTATCGGGAATGGAAGCAAGTCTAGTTATTGGTGGGCTCGTTTTGTGCGTCTATGACGGTGATTATTTGGGTTAGTCACACCTTTCCATCGCGTTTGTCATTTTGCTTTTTAATTTGATGTTTTTTTACTAACTTGTATCTTATTTATTTGAAGTATTTTGACAAGTATTTAAAGCAGTAATAATGTAAATAAGAAAATATCTTTTGACTTTTGGTTTGAAATAATTTTACAAATTTGAAGATTTCACTTATCCATACATGAATATAACGAACTAATGACAATCTGATTTTGTAAAAGTGAGTCTTTCAATAATTAATATTTTTGCTATTAAAATATAACTAATGTGCAGCAATGAATATTACCATTTATAATGTTATATAGATCCTCGTATGGATCAGCCGCGATTATAAATAATTCTGTCATACTCTATAGCCATTCTCAAATTTTTACGAGAAAACTTTTATTTTTGAATCTCGGGTACCCAGCTATATTTAACAATCCCTTACATTAACTAATAATTGCGGCGGTCGTACGTTGCAGCATGTTATGACAAAAAAGCACGAATTTATTACGGCAGTAATAGATAAATCAGGAAAATTTGATACAGAGTTATAAAACATGCAATAATCTGGATTCTAAAAATACGCCGTCGGTTTTATATCGCCTTAACAGTTTATTCGGGAGGCTTCTGCGGGGCAGAAACAGGTCTAGGAAGCTTTTCCTTAACTCGCATATTGAAGGCTCTCGCGCATATTTCAAGATCCAGTTGTATAATATTACAGTTAATATGCATTGCATATACGCGCGGCGATAATATGTGCCACCTTTGCGCCATTCATAACCTCGAAAGCATTATATCCTCGGAAAGAACACCAGAAACAGAGAAGCATAACTATAGCTATAACGTATTATGCAAAGTGCCCTGAACTTGACATATTTTTTTTAATTTTTGCATACTTTTTTTATATGCGGGCCGTATAGAATTTCGAAAAGATTTTCTATTTCGACACAGTAACGTATACAGAGTGTAAAAGAAACTTTAACCGATTTTTAGCTTTCTAATCTCAAAATTCCAACTTGCCGATTCAAATTGTGAAGGCTTGGCGCATATAATCGTTCGATTTTTAAAAAGATTGAAACCAGAGAAAAGATGCGCAAGAAACCTGAGAGCGGCAACTCGCGCGAAATTCAAAAAGGCGCGCATTTAAATACGGTATTCCATTCTCCGGCATTTCAAACGCGCCTTCAAATTTTTGTCGAGCCCTGGAACGCGACCGAAAAACCTCTTCGGTTTTTTTTTTTTACAGAAAAACAGAAAATTCCCGCGGCGTCCGAGCCGACAGCGAGCTCCGAATCGCGATGACCGCGAGGCGTAAAAGTCTCTCGGCGCTGGGGGGATCGCGCAAAAAGCTGACGGAGAATCAGTCTGCTATGTAAAATATGCGCGTCCCGTCTCTCTCTCTCTCTCTCTCTCTCTCCGGGAAACGCGGAAAATGGAGGAGGCTCCGCGGCGGGCGGAAGTGCGCAGGTTGCGCAATCAGTCCAGCGGCGACCGATTATACGGAGCTGCGTGTGATGGGGAAAAACTGGCGGACGGGGAGGAAAGGAGGAGAGAGAGAGAGAGGGAGAAGAGTTGCTGCGTAATGGGACGGTATTTTTAGCGCGGTTCATCGATTGCTATTGTGAGCTTGTTTTGAAAATCAAGTGGCGGGGAAGGGTTTCTTTTGGAGCGCGGAGTTTTTGCAGGTGGTTCGTTTTAAGCGGGAGTTATTAGCGGTAATGGGGGCTTGTTTGGCTATTGTTTGAGGAACAATTTTAGGCTTCGTTAAGAGAGGTGATTAGTTTAATTTTAGAAATTTCAATTGAGATATATTTATTCTTCAATTCTCCAGATTTTCTTCATTGTTGCTAGGACGCGCAATATAATAAATGAATAAACACGCTGTAAAACATCTTTATTATTTGAGCGATAATAAATTTCCAGAACTACATTAATTGCTATCCATCACCGCTCCTAACATCCACCTTAGCAAGCGCCATTAGCAACTCCGTTAATTTTCTCGCTATCCGTCGAACGCGCAGGAACGAGACGCCAGAAGCTAACGAGCCACCGAAGCCGCCGATCAATCGCACCCTCGAATCTCCCAAAAGCGCACTTTTCCAACGGTAGGAGATCTCTCGTCGAACACGGCGCGGAATCCGAGTCCCGCGAAACGTACATGTACACGGCCGCGGGAAGAGACGCGACTCGTCGGCGATTACACGGCGCGATTAAAAGGCGGAGAGGCGAATGCGCTTAGATTAGAGTATAGCCTCCGGCGCATCCGGCCGCGGCCGCCGATGAATTACGGGCCGAGGCGCACTTAGATCTAAGCGCTCGATTTGCTGAATCGGCCAGATTGCGATCTATCCCGGGGATTCGAATGGCTTTATCGCGGAGGAGTTTTTCGTGTTGTTCCCGCCTGAGTTATCGGGGTAAGTGGGAGGTAATTATTGACGGGGATGCGAGCGGGCTTTTGTTTATGGCTTTATTTTGCTTGCTGCGGCGTTATCGGTAATGAGTGTTTGCATGTATCGAGTCTGGGGTGAGATATTCGGGAGAAACGTAATGTAATGTTGAATATTTTTCCTGAATTTCCATCGATTTCGAACGAATGCGTTGAGAAATTTTGTGTAAATCTTTCATATTTATTAGAGAATTCAATTTAATCATCGATAATCGGCTTTCACTTATTAGAATTGTTTACCTATTGAAGATTTTCACATTTAAAAGCTAAATAATAAGTCGCTAGAATAAAATAAATCTTGAAATAATAAGGAAACTCTTAAATCGACGATTCGAAAGTATTCGCGTCGAATTGCGCAATTAAAAATCAATCCATTCCTAAAGCGAGTCTTCCGAGCCATCATAGTTCCCTCGATACTCACGCGAATCAACGAGTCGAAGGCGGCAAAAGTTCCAAGCGCAGATAGAAATTCAGAGAAACGTCTTTTATTACGCCGATTCCCGACGATAAAACTGACCAAGGCGACACCTGAGATCGAGGCGGTAACAATCGCAGCTTTTTCTTTTGTCGTGAGCCGTAAGTGCTTTATTAACCGCGCTGTTCCGGGAAGGTTGTTATATTGTTTTTTTTTTTTTTTACGTGAACGACGACTGGGCCGATCGAAGTTATGGCTTTCGTGATGTAATGCGATATTGTGTCAATGTTGGAAAAAACTCGAGTATTGTTCGCGGTATCGATGGAGGATTTTATTAACTGATTATGTCGCTACGGATCGAGAGTCTTGATATTATTATCGCTTTATCGCGGTCAATTAGCTTTTTTCGCGAATGTTTGTTACTCGTTAATGAAGTTATCGACGAAACGGAGCAAACAACTCCCCCGCACTTTGCTGATTTTCTTTCTCCGAGCAGTTTTCCGCGACGAACTCGCGAAAAGTGGGATACCCCGCGCGAATTCTCGCACGACCTCGACAGTATACCGGCGACGCGTTAATTTTCCCAGTACCCGCGGCGCGTACACGCGAATTTGATCCCCGCGGTCGCGCATTCCCTTCCTCGTTCCGCCGGCAATTAACCGCGCCGAGTCGCGACATTTTTCGAATTCGCAACCGGCCGAGTCGAGGGTGATGAATGAAAATACGCGGCTAGACCGTTAAAGGGAAACGAGGAGCTGCTTCCTGCGGAGGGGATCGCTTCATTAAAGGACGGCCCGTGATGGATCGTCGATGCGTTTGTTTAAGCGTTTTTCTTAGGGGAAGTCGCTGGACGCACCGATGGACGATTAGACGTAGTTGCTGTTGGTTCGAGGATAATTAAAAAGGCGCGGAAGTTTCCAACTGGGACAGCGAGATTGACGAAGAAGAATTGTTGGCTTGCGGTAATTGGAGAACCCTTTTGATGGGACAGTTTTATAAATTTTTCAGAAGC
This sequence comes from Ormyrus pomaceus, assembly GCA_900474385.1. Lineage (NCBI taxonomy): Eukaryota > Metazoa > Arthropoda > Insecta > Hymenoptera > Ormyridae > Ormyrus > Ormyrus pomaceus. The sequence continues at coordinate 14,423 of UCOM01001571.1, forward strand.
GCGCGCGTCTCTTAGAGAGAAGTGCCGTTTAACATAATGCTGTCGAGTCGCAAAGCAAAATGTTTTCCATTGAATTCAAAATTCGTTCGAGCCGACTGTTTGTTCAATCGCACGAAAATCGTAAGGTCATAAAATTAACCTGCGCACTCGCGTGCCTGCAGATACCAATCAACGGGTTCACATCGATTTTCCGCCGAAAGAAAAAACCTCAGCGAGGATCCCCGCAATCCCCGCAAACCGCAGGCAAATCGATCGCCTCTTCCGAGCCTCGTCCGCATCGTCGGGCAACGACTCAATCGGGCGGTTAACGGTATACGTAAACTCTTCGGCGGCCCCGCGAAAAAGGCGCATATTGTCGCGGCGTGAGAACCGCCGGGGGCGCCTTTAATTCCTCGGATGGGCCGCGCACGCTTTCTGCACACGCCGTCCGCTCCCGATTCCTATCGGAAGCTGCTAGATAGCCGCGCGCGGAAGTGCGCGTCGACGTTCGGGGGGGAGGCTTTGTTGGGACCCGCGATCGGGAGCGGCTTTTGTTATGCATTTGGGCGATGCTGATTTCTGGGTTAGTGGGGTCGACGAAAGTGTGGGGAAATTTTACGAGCCGATTCGCGGGTTGGAATGTTTACGGAAAAATTTCGGAAAGTTCCAATGCATTGGAAATTTTACTAAATCATATTCATACCGAAGATGCTCCTTCAATGATCATTTTTAATAGAAAACTGTTTTTCTTAAACGAGTTTTATAATCGTTATAAAACAATCCTTCAACTTGCAATCAATCCGCAGCAAAGCACTCTATCCTCTCGTCCGCGGCTATCTCTCTAATTGCGCTAATTACGATCGATCCCCGAGCCGTTAACCCCTTCTTACATCATTTTATTATCACTTTCATCACCGGCCAAGAGTCCGCGTCGAGGCATCCCGCAAAAACGGCGCACTTTCATTGCCGATCAAATTCCCGGCAATTAAAAGTCGTGGCCGTTCCGCAATAAAGACTCCCCGGCCGAGAAAGAAAAAAAAGAAAAAAAGAAAAAAAGAAAAAAGAGTCGACCCATCGCCGCGGCAGGCGGGTGATCAATTAAAGCGGCGTCGATTGGCAAACAAACGCGACCTTATCGTCGATATTGCCATTGAATTGCCTTATCTAGGAGCGGTTATCGCGGGATAAGTACTCGCCTGGATGTGTTCGAGCGAGCAGCTGACGGACGATCCGATCGAGAACTGTACCTACTGCACGTCTCGGGGCATTCCGCGAATTTTCCGGTCGGGGCTCTAGATTTAGTGGCTGCAGCGTCGCTCGGAAGAATGGCGCTTGTTTTGTTCGATCGGTTGTGTGATAAGGGATTTCGCTTGATTTATGAGAGAATTCGAGGAGCTTTTTGAGAAATATCGTTTGACGGTGGGATTTATAGTGGAAGAATTTATTTTGTTTATTAAAAATTATTAATTAATGTATGAAAATCCTGAAAAGCGTCGGAACAAAACAAAATTTCTTTCCAGAACTAATTATAAAAATGATGCAGTTTAATTCATTTTTCAAGAATTACGGTTAGGCATTTTTTCGCCAATAAATAAATACGTCTTGCCACAAGAAACCCGGAGAAAATCTCTCCAACCAGCCCTCAAGCAACATCCGGATCTCAACTCTACGTTCACCAGCGGTGCATCTCCGACATTTCCGTCCAAACGCCGTCCAACCCGAACTCTCCGCCATCGCGAATCTAACCCGTCCCCCCCCAAAGAGGTTTCAGGCCATCGTCCGAGCCGCGAACCGACGATCATCGCGAGCAGCTTGAGAGCTGCCTTGCGATGCATCTCCCCCGTAAAGGATGCTGAAGTGGGTGCACCATCAGCAGTCGCCGCTGCCGAAAAGCCACGCGCTGCCCTCCGCGTCGTCCTCCTCGTCGGCGCCGAGCAGCAGCCGCAGCTCCAGCAGCGCCGAGGCCGAGGAGGAGCGGAATAACCCCAAGCCGGCGGACGCGCCCGAGGAGCAGAGCGCCGCCGCCGCCGCCGCCGCCGAGGTCGCGCATTCCAGGAGGCGCATCGGGGTAAGGGATTCCTCGAGCGGCTGAGCAGTTTTCTTTTTTTTTATTTTTTTTTTTTTGGAGAGTTTTAATTTGACGATTTATCGTTTTTATAGGGAATGGAAGTAGATTAAACTTTATTATTAGCATGAGGACAGTTGGATAAATTTTTTAAGATGTGTAAGTCGGTGTAAGTAGAATTTAAGATTAATGATAAGGGCAATGTTTTGAAAGGCACGATAATTTATAACTCCGGGATTCTGCGTCGCGCGCCTGTAATAAGGCATTAAAAATTTTTACAGTGTAAGTGACAAATTATATCGTTTCAGGTAAATGCCATAGATCATTTCCACGTCGTGAAGCATTAGAAACGTAGATGGAAAGTCGCGCATTTTTCATGCTTCCTCGATAAGATCTCCTTGCGAGCAGTCGTGAAAAATAAACCTACATTTCTGCAGTTTCTTAAAGCTTATTTTTCTCTCGCTGTTGCAAAATAAGTGTACAAAAAAAATGATCAAGCTGACGTTTGCCTGTTTTCACGAGATGAACACGAAGATATTCTTTTTTATTTGAAATAAGAAATGTTATTTCCTGCTCTCGAAATATTCATTGACATGTAATAAATATTTATAAGAGAGAGAAGATCATAAACACACTGTAACCAGGACTTTTCTTTGACTCGAAATTACCACTGAATCGAACCAGAATCCAGTCTTCAATTCTCTCTCCAATTCAATACCGTCCTGCCGTAGGCCGAAGCGCAGTTTTGTACCCAAAACAAAGAGGATCAGCTGATCCGATTACGGCGCGCTTCGTTACGAAATTCTTGCACGCCATGAGAATTCGGGAAGCCGCCAGCCGCGTCCGACGCACTTTTGTTCGGGCGCGCTTCGTTGCGTCACGACTTGGCCGCGTCCGGTAATGAGTCCCGCCGAACCTCGTTCGTTTGTAGTTAACGAGAAAATTGTGTCGCCTGTCCGAGGTATATATATATATTTTTTTTTTTCAAAGGAAACGAAGGGTTTTTTTTCTTATCGCTCTACGTGTGATTTTTTTGTTGATCGAAGATTAAGTAGAAAAGTCGTACTCGATCAGACAAGTACATATTTTTTTTTTTTTATTAGAAGTGTAACACTTGAGCATATCCTTTCCCTTTACGATCTTGTACCAGACGCATTTTATTCAATTATGAAATCAAACAAAAACAATCCCAGCATTATAAGGCATAAATAAATCAAGCGAACGACTCGCAATTTCCTTGAACGACCTTCGCAACCTCCTTTCCCTCCGATCCGAACCCAGAAAAACTCGGCGAACCGACGAATGCAAGCGCGACGCGTAATTTTTCCGGTTCCAGTTCAACATTCCACCGACTCAAACCCGTCGGGCGCATTACATCAAAATCCCCCGATTTTGATATCGTGTTTTTCCCTTTCACCCGAGGTGCGCACTTGTCGGTTTTCCGCAGCCCAGGATTTTAATTCCGCTTATCGTCCACCGCACTTTTACCGGTCGGGGGGAGGGGGACGAGACGAAGGTCGTTTACTGGAAGGAATGGAAAGCGGACTGGCCGGTGGGTTTAGAGAGGATGATTGTTTATCGATAATCGAATGAGGTGCACTTCTTCGACGACGTTTAATTGGTGTTGGCAAATAGAGGAGAAGTTTACATGTGGTAGGAATTACTGGATCTGGCTCTAACGGTTGGAAAAGATTTACATTTTAGACAGCATCGAACTAAATATCAACTGGAAAACTGTAATTTTAGGTAGGCGATAATAACGTGCAGAAAGCAGGGAATTATAGTGATTTTTCGAATTCCTAACCGTATTTGAATTCTTTGCTAATAGCGATCTTTTCTTTGAACTTTTTAAATTGGCTTTATATATTATTTTAAGCTGTGCTTCCTTTCTCCAGGATATCCGCTCGAATTCGTAGAAAAAATATTGCGAGGACAAAAAAATATTTTGGCAATGAATTGAATTTTATTTATTCAGATGAAGTTCATACTGTGTAAAAATAGAAGAAGTATTTACTATTATTACTATCGACCTTTTTTTTCATAAAAAAACTAATACAAACTAAAATATGTAGCTGTGTAGTTAAAAAAATGTTTAAGAAGTGCCAAAAAAATTCCTCGTTTACAATGACACTGCACAAATAAACAAAACACCGCCTCTCATTGTCTGGCTTCGCATCTGCTAATCATAAATACAAGTCTAGATTAAACCCACAATCAATATTCAAAGAGCAGGAACGAAAAGCGACATCGCGCCTCTAAACAAACTGTCAACAGCGAGCTCGGCGCAATTAAATATCTCCATAAACACCGTCGAAACAGGCCTCGGCTCCACCTCGTGAAAGCTCGGATTAGCATAGCTCGAGCGCGTCCCGATCGATTCGTCGCGCGCGCGCAAAAAAAAAGGCCGCTCCGTCGTTAGCGTTCCGAGGGAGGAAGGAACGAGCGAGAGACGGCCGATTTGAAATTTGGATCGCCGCTGCGCGCAGCCAAGCGTTCCGATAACTTTCACCCTCGCGCTTAGTCAATCGCGTCGGAGCTGTGTTGCCCGGCGAGGTGAAAAACAACCGGACTGACCGTAAAAGTGGCAGACGAGGGATCGAGGCGGTAATTGGCTTAATGAAAAATGCCGATTCTTCGGACGGATTAATGGTGGGGTAAGAAAAAAAGGCTGGGATTTTTTAAAGGGTACTTAAATCGACGGAGCGGAAAGTCGGCGAATTTGAGTGTATTAGCATATTATTTTTTTAATTCGAGAAATAGAAATTAGATAAGAATCCGGTTTCTAGTGAAAAATGCATTATGAAAGTACTGTGGAATTATTATTCAACATTAGTGCAAGATTCAATAAAGAATAAATAGAGAATAAATAGCCTGCGTTATATTTGATGTCGAAAAGCCCATTCTTTTGTATCTCTCTTTCAATTGATATTTCATTCCTAGGCATTTAGAAAGTGTATCGCACCCATATCTTGTGCACCTGTAAGCCAATAACATACCTGATACGATGTGTTTCTTTACGTGCCGCTTCGAGGTTATCGCGTACACATTAACATCTACAATTTTGTTTTTTAGGGATAAAAATTATTTGAACTAAATAAATACTTTTATCTTGAAAGCCGGGAGAAAAAAGTGTGTCGTAAATGGATTATTTTAAAAGAGCTTTTACTATAATAACTCATTGAATTAATAAGTAAACTTTCTTTAACCGATCTTCGTTGTAAAAGATTCTTAGTACAGTAGCATAAATATCCTTTTTTATCATCAATTAAAAAAAATAGCTAAATTATAATATTTTATTCTTTTTTTTTTCGAAAATGAATCAAATTGGTACCTCCAACTATTATCAGTATTTTAAAATAAAGTACCGATAAAGCGATAATTTCTCCAAGTCTGCTACTTCCATGTCAACGCCCAACATCATAAATACAAACATATCCATACCCGCGCGAGGTACCAATCCACGCGCCGCTACTCATTACCGCGCACTAAAACTCCTGTAAACCGCCTGCACGCACTGTTTATGCAGACTATTGTTATTAACCGCGGAAATCGACTCGCGGAGCGGTAACCGCCGGCCTCTAATCCAGTCGTTCCGTTCGCTCACCGCCGAGGAACCGTAAAATCGTAGATCTGCGACCAATCGGGATGCGCGCGCGGGACGTAAAACGGCAGGAAACTCCTTCGCGCGCGTCCGTTTGAACAGTTAACCGCGGTGATAGGTGTCGGACAATAATAATTATTATTGTCTGTGGGAACGCATTGCTTTATCGATCCTGCGGCCGGAACGGACGGGAAGATGCGGTGGATTTTATTAGGTCAGTGTTCGTTCGCATGGATTTTTTGTTGGTAAGGCATTTTTTTTTTAATCCGCGATGATGATTTTATGCCGTTTCTGTATTCATATTATGATATTAGGTAAAAATTGAGGAGATTTAAGTGATTAAAAACAGTAGCCTCTAAATAAGTAAAGTTAAAGTTTCCGTTAAGTTACAGCAATTAAATCAATTTTGATTTTCCCAGAAAACAAACAATTATCAAAGCGAAAATTTTGTCTAATATAAATTCCACGCGAAAAAAAATTTTCTTTTTCACTTATTTCTCAGACTCAAACCTTCGGTTATTTGAAATTTGTAAAGAAACACGAGTCATCAATCCGAAATCAATGAACTGAAAAAAGTGTTAAATTACACATTTCGAATATTACATTACCGCAAGAAGTAAACACCGACGCGTCCGACCTTAATTACCAATATCAGAGCCCATCGTAAAAGCGTAAAAGAAACTATAATTTAACGCGCTCTTTATACACGCTCATTACGCGTATTATAAAACCAAAGCTAAAAATCCTTATTGATAAACCTCGCCGGCATAAACAGTTAGCCGGCGCAGAAGCGCGCCTCTCGGCATGCGAACAGTTAGCCCGTGGAAAAATTCGATTAAAGATGCAGTACTCCATCTTTTTTTTTTTGCCGCTGAACGCTCTCGTAAATCGCGGCGCCGACACGAGTTCGTTAATTCCCGCGAGCTTTGCTTAATAAAGTGAAGTAGAGTGTGACGTTTTCGTGCGCGACTCCTGGCGAGAGTCTCGAGGAGCGGAATCGCGAAGCGATTTTTTCGGGGGATGGACGATTTACGGGACGGTTTAACGCTTCGGATGCTGTAATGAGGCCGTTTGATGAAGTGTTTTTGAGCAAAAAGCACGATTTTCTGAGCAGTAAATTTGTGTTTGCGACTGGGCACAACGTGATTAAGTCAAAATGCGACTTTTACAGGTTCTTTAGTGACTTTTGTAGTTGTGTTTAATAGTAATCATAGTTAAATTAATGGATTTCTTCATGCAGAAAAGTTTTATTACAATTTTAGTGAGATAAGGTAGAACATGACCAGACTCGGCCAGACAATATAGATTTAACTATAGTTCTTAAAAATTTACATTCCATTTTCTTGTGTAAAAGTCAGTACAATCCGTAAATGTAAATTCTAAAGATTTATGGTTTAATAAATTATCTTTTTTTTTTATTTACAGAATCAACCGATACAGTTACAAACGATTAAAAGCCAAGAATAAGCGGGAATAAATTAAAAACAAGGTCGTCAAGTCTCAAATTCATCGCAATCCGCAGTAAACAAGCTTGATCGCAGAAACTGCAGCAGGCAATCCTAATCAGGCCTACTTATCACTGCCATCTCGCGACTCTCCTCACAACTCCCCCCAAAAAAAAGAACGCGGGAGATCGAACTGCCCGATAAGAAAGTGTATCGCGCGTTTCCGGTCGACGTTGGCACACGCATGCACGTCGAAAAGTCACGCATTATTAAGCCCCCCCGCCGACTAATTGCGCCGCGATTCGCGACAGGACTAACCGGTTGGCGCGGCGCGTTTCGTCAAACCGGCAAAGTGTACCAAGCCATTCGGTCAAGTAGCCGCGCGTGCGCATTGTGAACTCGAGTGATTATTGCGGGCCGCGGGGAAGTCGATATATGTAGCCGAGTTTCGAGATTCCTGTTTTTTTTTTTTTTCTTTATACGTTTTTGCGAAATCCGTCCGGTTCGGGAGCGATTCAAATGCGGTTGCTGGTCTTGTTTTAGCTGCTTGACGGTGTTTCGCTGGAGTGTAATTACTGCTGGTAGCGAGTTTATTGAATCTGCTACACCGTTATAGATAATGCGAGTCTTGAGGAAAATTGAGAAATATCTTAACGATTAAGATGGCTTATTAAATTCAATTTAAAAGCTTCATTTCATTTATAACTCTCAGAATACACGTATTTTGCGCGAGCGATTATTCTGCGACTTCAAAATTCAAGAACTTTAAATTGTTGAGATTAAAATTAGACCAATCATCGCTATAATTTCACGACAATTTTCTCCCCAAAATCACGTACTCCACCAAAAAAAAACGGGTCTTCTCCAAATCGTTTCAATTCATTTCTCACCCAAGCACCGTTTTAAAGTCCCAGCCAAGCCGTCAGAAGACACCTTTTATTACCCGTCGCTTAATTTAAGTCCCCTGAAAAAGAAAACAGCATCTCCGCTCGAAGCGGCAAAAATTACGCGCACTTAGCGCTCATTACGGGGGACTCTCCCTCGTGCCGGCAATGACTTAATACCTCGAGGAGATCGAGGCCGCGCATTTCCTTTTCGAAACTACAATTTCGATGCAGCGGACTTTCCAATGTCCCTCTGGACGTGCGTCAGCTTTCTCGCCGAGCTCGGGGCAATTTAGTCGCCGGTACACGATCGTCCCTGCCTCTTGGGCCTCGCGCGAGACGAGAATCGCCATTGTTCTTGCGCGGCGAGCGCAATTACTTTTTGGCGGGCTTCGTCGCGGATTTTTTGACCTTCATGCAGATTCGAAAATGAGAGTCTGTTATTATGTTGATCGCTGCTCTAGAATTTATATGCTTTATGTACATTCGAGTGAATGAAATTTCGTTTATTTGCAAGAAAACATATACTTTCTTTATTTATTATGTGCATTATAAAAAAATCGTATATTATCTCGAACTATAGAAATAATCTTGCGGTGGGCACTAATAATTTTGATTTTTGCTGTTTCAGGGCTCAGACCCACGAGTCGCCACCTGTAGAGGAAAGTTGCAGAATAAAAGGAGCAAACTCAATCAAGAAATCAACAAAGAGCTGCGATTACGAGCCGGAGCCGAAAATCTTTTCAAGTTAGTTACATTCTGATATTTTCAATTTTCATTAAAAACTAACAGTATGGAGTACTACATTAGGTCTGTAAAAATGTTTGATTTTTTACTGTTAAATAATATATTCTAGGGCCACGACTAATCGCAAGCTGAAAGAAACCGTTGCCTTGGAGCTAAGCTTCGTAAATTCAAATTTACAGCTCTTAAAGGAACAACTTGCGGAACTCAACAGTTCCGTTGAGCTGTACCAAAATGACACAAGGTTAGTTCTCTTCCTTTCTCGATTTTATCAAAGTCATATTCTTAAAAAAAAAATTAATAGAAGGTCAGAAAGGAAACATTCTGTTTAGATTTTTATAAAGAATTCTTTCCTTAAGTTGAAAGTAAAATAATATTTAACGCAAGTGATAAAAAGTGGGAAAAAACGCAAGTAATAAAATAAAAAATAACGTATAAAACTAAAGTATGTCAGTATATTTTAATGAAACTTGCCAAATCATACGAACAAACCGAATCCTCAAACTTTTACTCGTAAGCCTCGAAAAACTATAAAATCGCTGCAAAAAATTTGACCCTTTTTTTATTCTTAAACTCCGCAAAATTCATAATAGTCATTCAATTCCATAATCTCTAACCCCTCCCCGTCGATCCCTTTCCTCCAAAAGAAGGCGAATCGGCTAAAAATAACTCGGCCCAAAAGTCCCCGAAGCCTCGGATAAAGAAGAGAGACAAAGTCCATATCGCGCAACGCACGCACCAAGGTCGGGGCCATCGCCACGTGACGCAAGAGCCTCTCGCTCGAGTTCAAAGTCCTTCCGCCTTTCTTCCCCGACGTCGTAATTTCTCGGCCAGGATATCTCCACGATGCGGCTCCGAAAACTACATCGGGGGGTGTTATCGGGAGCCACGGCAGTGTGTCTTTTCGTTCGCGGGCTCGGCGGAGATGCTTTCGGAGTGAGAAGGCGCAAGTGGGTTACTTTCTACGTTGGAATCATTTTTTTTTTGTTCATCTAGGATGCCGATGTTTAATTGGGATTGAATTTAAAAGATTTGTTGTAACTTTCTACGAATCGCGCCGAGCGAACACGTTTTGGAGTGAAAACGACGCGGATTCCATCGCAAATGAATTTTTTAAGCGCTCCTGGCTTTTCTCGCAAAAATGTTAAAAGACCCGAGGAAACCCGGTGACAAATTAGAAGGTGTTTCGTTCCATAGAAAGTTGCCGTTTAACGTTGACATCGCTTTTTTTTACAACATTATTTACGTCAGTAAAGTGGGTTTTAAAATACCGTAACGAAACCACGTTGTTCATTAATCAAATACAAATCTAAACTCGGCTTTCACTCAATTTCGTTAAATCCATAACCAATTGTCGATTATCAAATTGAAACCTGTCTCGATTCTACCAGTTTCACGAATCTCAACCCAGATAAATAAAATCCAATCAGCGCGCAAGTCCATAAAAATCATCTCTCATTCAAAACAATCTTCCGCGTCGGAGCGCTAAGTATTCATTGAAATACCAGTAAAATTTAATAAACAAAGCCCATTTATTCAACCCACGTCAGCCGCTCGGCGGAGAGAGAGAGAGAGAGAGAGAGAGGCTCCCCCGGCTGTCTTAAAACCGCCGTAACGCAGATTAAAGCCGTCCTGTCGGCAGCCACCTCGCTTACGCCTCGCCTGTATACGCGCGGGCTATTTACTGCGTCCTCCAGGTGGGAAGACGCGCGTCGTCGGCGCTGTTTGCATGCGCGATCTTAGCACGGCGCTTCATAAATCCCCGGGCCGGGAGACTCGCGCGCGCGGGATTTAACTGTAAGCGCGGAGTTTTGTCTTGCCGGGGATGCGCGTTTTTATCGCCGCGGTCGTCGCCGGTGCTGTTATACGCCTGCGGTTTCTTCTTTTTTTTTTTTTAGGGGGGTCTTTTGAATGAAGATGTTTTTATTTAAGCTGAGGACAGTGGAGGGGTGCGGGTTGAATTCAAATGGATATTATTACGCGTTTTTTTTTTTTTAAATTGAACTGAATAAACAAATTTTATGAATGAAAAAGTTATTGATTAAATGTTTAGAAATCTGATTCACGTCGGACTTATTGCGTACTGCATTTAAATACCGGATTAATCGCCAATCTAAAATCAAAAACGTAAAGTCTGATTCTCTTATCCCTCCGATGAAACTTCAAAAAATCTTAATGCACTTCACATAACAGATCGTGAAGACAATGCGGATAACCGTAAAAATTACCGTACTTTTTACGCCAATGCACGATAAATAACGAGTTCCGCCTCTAAACCTTCCCGAGCTTCCCTCAAGTTCCGCCCAACTCCTCAATCATACGGCGATGCTTATCGCCGTAATCGTTATCCTTATAACAATAATTTAACTGCTAATAACCGAGAGCACAAAGGGAAAACTCGCCGGGAAATATGTAAGCAGGCCCTTTGCACGCTGTTATTATGTGAAAATATAAATTACTCTCTGGGGCCTTTTGTTGGAATAAGCAATTGTTGCATTTAATGCTGCATTATCCTTACAGTCTGCTCGTAATAAAGTACTAAATATAGAAGATAAAAATTAAACACGCCCTTTATGCTATTAATAAGGAGAATTGATTCATAATGTAATAGTAAAACTTTGATTTGACTGAGTTATTTAATTCTGTAAAGTCAAACTATAAATTGAGATTACAGTTCAATTTTGAGTAAATAATTTCAAAATTGTTAGAGCAATATTGATATAAAAAATATTTTAAATCGATTAAATCAATTACCTTATTCTGTATACTCAAGATAAAAACCACAATTCCATCCCCTAAAACTTTCTCTGCACCGACAGGCTGATACTTCAAGAAGTCTCTCGCATCAATTAACGAGCTGCTTCTCCCTTCGAGATCGCAAAACTGTACAATGGCACAAACGAAAACGGAGTAGCTCGTCTTCTTTGTCTAACGGCACTCCAGCGACTCCTTCTCTTCCCCCTTCTGTAACTTCAGTCTAATGCGCGCAGAAGGAAGCTCGCCGCGCGGGATACGTTTAACGGCGTAATTTTGCTAAATGACATTTTCGGGTCGTGCTTCATTTTCGAAACGCAGATGCTAGAAGAGGAGGACGCAAAACGATCACGCTTCGCGGGCAATTTTGAGGAGACGTGTAATTTTCGAAATTCTCCGTGCCGGCTGCTTCAGAAGTTCGAATCAATGGAGGCTGCCGTTATTTCGGGGGGGCAATCTAGAATACGGCTTTCGTGGCTACGGAAACAAGTTGAAGACTGATGGGAATAAGTTTTGAATTAACTTTCTATTAATGACATGTACTTTGCGATTTATTCAAGTATGTTTATAATTGATTTAGAAAGTTTGAAAAGTGATCTGTCATTCTGTAAATAAGTTATCAGCACTCTCGTGATTGCCTGCAGTTAATTTTCTTCAAGTACGATTACCTGTTACTGGTCAGCAATTTTTAAAAATCAGTTTTATCATGAGTTGCTAAAATCTACTAGAAATTTAATATCTCAAATTCATTATCAGCCTCAAGTGCAGTAACGTCTTTCCCCAAACTTCACAGCATTCCATTCCGACCTTAAAAACCTAAAAACTTCAACGTCTTCCCGATCACTTCGAGGTCCGGAAAGTCGCAAACTCAGATCGCCCTCCTCGGACTTCCTTCCCGTGAACTTCAAACGAACCGCGTGACAAAAGCGCTCCGCTCCGCTCCTCGAGAAATGGCAGGCTCGTCGTAACGGCAAGTCGGATGTTGTACGGGACATTCCCTAAGGTAATAACGCGATTTACCGCTCGCATAAACGCCGCGCGCGGCTCCTCTCGCCGGTCCCGCCGTCCGCGCGCCGCGCGAGGAACAACAAAAAAGGGGACGCCGGAGAATCGGGTCGGCCAGATTTACGCGCCGATAAATTGGACTTTTTAGCGAGGCCCTTGCCGAATATGTGCGAGCGCCGAGAGGTTTTGTCGGGGGTTTTATGAGAGGTTGGATGCGTGCGCGGGATGCGCAATTTGTGGATTTTTTTTTTTTGTGAGGAGAGGCAATAATGGATTTTCAGTCGTAAATTTTGGTACTGGGATGGGTGCGGAAAGATATTTTTAATTTTGGGGTAATATCGCCGAGGCTTCGAAAGAAGTAAATGCAAGTTCTTATTCGAAAATATTTTATTCGAGAGCGTGCAGATTAAAAAAGGAATGCTTGTAAATATTGAATCGTTTCGACCTCAAAGTTTGAAAGATTCATTTCGAAACTTAAGTAAATGTTTCCTTTCGTAGGCCAATTTTTTTAATCGTCTAAAGTTCAAGAAAATAACTGTTCTAGCACAAAAGTTAAAAAAAAGAAAGAAAAATTATTCAATAGCCTTATTTATTTTCTAGATGTATTATCCTTTACAGAAAGTAACAGAAAATATACTTCTTCTTACAGCGACGATGCATGCATGCCGCTGATCCCTCTGGGACTGAAGGAGACGAAGGATATTGACTTCAGGGACCCATTCAAAGTAAGTCTCTCGTAAACAGTTTCTGTACACCAACTCAAACATTCTCCGACTCTTCAATACCTCAAGTATCTCTTGCAAAGGACGCTCGGTTTGCATCCAATTATTGATATTTCTTTTTTTACCAAAAATCATTGCATTCTTTAGCAAACTTTATAAAATTATAGTATCAGTGTATATCAAGTAAAGAGTACAAAAATCTTCGTCAAACAACTCCGTTCCGCGCGACTGAAAAAAAAAAAAAATCGCGGTTCACCCGGCAATCCCGAAAAAGAAATCTACTCCAAAGGCGGCACACTGGGATCGTCCACGAACTCCTCCCTCTTCCTCTCCTGCTTCTTCCCGACGAACTTCAACATCTCCCCCAGCTCCTCCTTGGGGGGGCCGATCTCGAGGAACTCCCTCTTGCTGACCTCGGGCGCGGCCCTGACGGTCGTGACGTTGCTCCTCTTCTTCCTCGCCTGGCTCGGCTGTCCGCCGATGCTCGGCACTCTGGCCCGCAGCCTCGGCATCGTCACGAGGAGGCTGCCCGTCGCGGTGTTGCGCTGGGCGAAGCTACGATCGGTCGCCACCTCGCAGGGCAGCGAGAGCTGCAGCACCTTGCCCTTCACCGTCACCCGCACGTACTCGGGCTGCACGTCCACGTCCACTAACGACGTGTCCAGGTATCTGGAATGCGAGGCGGACGCGGATATATTGGTATTCCGACGGGGTGGCAAGCCCGGCCAGCGGGGATTCTCGGAGGAGCTGATTTCAGGGAGATGGCGAGAACGGGGAGAATGACGATGAGGCCGGGCGAAGATGGGTTTATTTTGGGAGGCGGCTTTTGGGCTCGCCTGCTTATTTGGTGGAATTAATATTTAGATCACGTCGAATTTTAGATTTTTAATAAATAAATGCTGTTTAGTTACGTGCGTATCGTAGGATTTAGTATACAAGATAATACTCACTTGAACACCTTAACTTCTAAAATAACATTTTCAGGGTCGTCTTCGTCGTTGAGTTTAAACGGAAGTTTCGGTTGATTAACATTGTAAGGCCTGCCGTCGGGGGTGAATAGTTTCGGCGGTTTTTTCGGTTCCCTCTCCTCCTTGGACTTATTCTCGTTCTTCTCTATTCTCTCCAACGTTCTCTTGGCGATGGCTACGCGATCCTCCGGGGTATGATAACTCGGAGAATTCCAGAACTTTGAATTTTCCTCGTCGCTGTCATCCTAAAATCAGAAAAACATTCTTTCGATACTTCGAGGCGATCGAGAGTGACCATCGCTCACTTTTTTCTCCTCCTCGCCGTCGCGAATCTCCGTGATCTTCGCTCTCTCCTCCTGCCTCTGTCTTTCCCTCTCGTTGAAGTTGCGCTTCTGGCCCTCGCGAATCTCCAGATGCCTCCGGTATCCGCGAATTACGTCGCCCGTGACCTCGGCGTAGCGCTGCAGCGCCTTGATCCTCTCGGAGCGCTCGATCTGAGTCAAGTCGAGCTCTCTCAGTTGAGGCAGCGTGGCGATCACGTATTCCCGGTAGCCCTCGTAATCGCAGCAGGGATTGCCGGTGAGAATCAGCTGCTCCAAGTGCTCGTTATTCCTGCAATGAGGCAGCAGCACTCGGTAGCTTTTACTTTTGCATTTTTTATATTTATATACTGCAGGTTTTGCGAGGAGGCTTCGTTCGAAGTTTAGAAAGGTGTTCACTTAAGAGTATAATATTATTCGATCGCTGCGGGGACAATAAAGATAACGTTCTATCGCTTAATTTTAAAATGAAAAGTAAGCTTTTAAAACTGATCGCAGAACTGGTTGAAAGCTTGTTATTTTACGACCTTTAAATTTTCCACGCACCTGAGTGTCTTGACGCCCCTGATATCTCCAATAAAGTTAACAGTGAGATCCAGTTTCTTCAAGCTCTCGAGGCCCTCCAAATTCTCGATAACTTCAATATTGTTCAGAGCCAAGTTGAGGTACTCGAGCTGCTTCAGCTTGTGCAGATTCTCGATCTTGGATATGAGGTTATACTGCAGCAGCAGTATCTTGACGTGCCTGCAGGCCTGGTTGAGCAGCTCGATCCTCTCGATGTTCTCCTGGTGCAGCGAGAGCTCCTCGAGCGTCGAGATCTCGCCCTCGTTGTGCTCCGAGCGCCTCCGCAGCAATTCCATCGTTATGCGCGGCATTTTTTTTAGGACCTGCGACCTCGAGCTGCGGCCAGGTTATGTTGCGTTTGTTTGGCTCGGATGGAGAGGCGGTTTACAGTATCGATCTAACAATGCTTGGCGGCCGACTGTATTATATTATATCGTGTGTTATATTTTCGTTTAGTTGTCGGATGTTTTATTTTAACAATGAAATCGCAGTAGTTTTATAATATTGGTATAATATAGGTTGGAAAATATTTATTAAGAAGTTATATTTTCCTTTCAGGACTTCATTCTCGAGCACTACAGCGAAGATGGAGAAAATTACGAGGAAGCCATTGCAGAGCTCATGGAAACTAGACAGGTAAAAGAAAACTCGTCCTTTCGAAAAAAAAAATCCCAAAGCTTTCGCATAAACAAAAACAATTTTTTAAACCCCGCTCCCTCTTGTCTCCAGGCGACGCGAACGCCGACGCGCGACGCCGCGGGCATCGGCCTGCTGCTGCGCTACTACAACCAGCTGTACTTCATCGAGAGGCGCTTCTTCCCGCCGGACCGCAGCCTGGGCATCTACTTCGAGTGGTACGACTCGCTGACGGGCGTGCCGAGCTGCCAGCGCACCGTCGCCTTCGAGAAGGCCTCGATCCTCTTCAACGCCGGCGCCCTCTACACCCAGGTGGCAGCCAAGCAGGACAGGAGGACCGCCAGGGGACTGGACCAGGCGGTCGACGCGTTTCTCAGGAGCGCCGGCACCTTCCGATACATCCACGAGAACTTTACCAACGCGCCCAGCATGGACTTGGGACCGGACATGCTCGATATGCTCGTGCAGCTTATGCTGGTGAGTTTTGGCGATTTTTAAAATATTTTTTGTTCGAGATTCGTTGGCGACGATATGTATTTTTTTTTTTTTTTTTTACCATATTGATCGACGGAATTTTGGTTTCCAGGCACAAGCCAGGGAATGCCTGTTTGAAAAACTGGAACTCCAATCGAGAGATTCGAGGGATATCGACGTGTCGCTGGATCTTGCACAAGAAGCTGCGCAGGTATCTATTTATAGAAAACTATCTAGAAACATAATCAGCAAGCTGCTCGTAACTTCTGATTTCTTAATGCTGTCAGTCATAATTTTTTATTGTTATTATGCAAATCAGAAACGGGGACAAGAGTTTTTTTTTATTACGGTAGCTTACAAATATGGCTAAATAATTAGTAATGATTACTAGAAGATTTTGATTAAGTAACATAACCGCATTACAACTTAAGTACTTAAACTAAATCTTACTTTAATAAAGCAACATTGAACTCCTATCATATTTCGAGGTAATAAGAGCGACGCACAATACAGAGCTAACTAACTGTCTTTCCGCAGGTCGCCGCAGTCTACAGCGACGTGCACGCCATGATATCCCGGGAGCCGGTACGTGACTACGTGCCCGAGTCCTGGATCTCGCTGGTCTCGGTGAAGCGCGAGCACTACCTGGCAGTCTCGCACAGGCACTGCGCCGCCGGCCTCCTCGACAACCTCGTCAGCGAGCTGCGCCCCGAGACCAGGATCACCCTCGAGCGCATCCAGGAGAGCGACTCCAAGACCCAGATGGACTGCATCGTGCCCAAGTCCGATAACGAGCGGCAGCTATTGGGTAAGGGCAATTGATTGCTCGACGAAAGTCACCGAGGTAGGAATATGACGAGCGTTAATCATTTGGTAAACGTTTGCAGGACGAGCTCACATCAGAGAAGCTTTGGTGCTTCACGAGGAGAGTCAGAGGTTGCAAAGGATGTGCAGAGAATTGAAGAGTAAGCAGACGCTGGTCAAAGTTCTGAGAAAAGCGCAGGATGAAACCATGGAGGTTTACGGCAGATCCGGCGACGAAGACGATCTTAGGGAGCTTCTCGACGCCCCCAACATAATAGGTAGCTAGTTGTTTTCACTTACATTTTATACAGTGAAATTAGTTGCAAGACGTGCAAAATATACTAATAAATAAATATACGTTTTGCAGCCAACACTAAATTCCAGCTGAGTCTGACGCATCCTGATTTCGGCCAGCACGGAGTCGACGATCTTTTCCGCTCGCTCGGCCCGGTGGCAATATTCTCGGCGAAGCGCCACTGGACGGCCCCGAGACTCATCCAACTCCAACGAGGACCCGCCGGTGAAGGTTTTGGTTTCAGCGTCCGCGGGGATGCGCCCGTCATCGTCGCCGCCGTCGATCACAATTCTCTGGCGGACGTAAGTTTTCTGTTTTCGACGATTCTGCAGTGCGGTTTGCAGGTGGTTTAATTATTATGATTATTATTTTTAGCTGGGTGGAATGAAAGAAGGCGACTTTATTGTAAACATCGGTGACAAGGACGTAAAGTGGGCTTCGCATGAACAAGTAGTCCGTCTGATTAAGCAGTGCGGCGATTCTATCAGCCTAAAACTCGTCACACCTATGGACAGGAATTACCTAAAAGTAATAAACAATTCTCTTATTTGTTACGATTGTAAACGTTAGAATAATTTAAAGTATTAGAACGTAAAGCAAAATTACAGAATTTACAAATTTAAAAATGTAAAAATAAAGCTCTTAAATATTACTTTTACTAAAAAAAACAATGACTCTTGCAGAAGCCAGTAAAAGGAAACAACCGCGACAAGGGCAGCGTTTCAGCAAGTAGCTCCTCCGGCGTGTCCTCCGGCCAACCAAGCCCCGCCGGATCGGTAACAACGGCCCACGTTGCACGCAGACTCCCCTGGAACCCGTTTAAAAAGTCGAACGGTCAGCGGGACAGTAGAGACTTGACCTTCGACAACGTCATTCTGAGATGATTCGATGCGGCCTCCATCAGTCGGTGTTGCAGCTGCTCAGCGGTTAAGAAACCTTGAGATTCGAGTATCGATCAATGAAGTGTACATAAATGTTCTTTTCGTAAAATTCGTTGTATCTTGAAAATACCTGGTATATTTTCACTAATCGATCGTTGCCAAACTGTAAATTCATACTTGGTAGTATTTAGCGCTTGTAGATATAACAAGAAATAAGTATTGAGCTTCGATAAGGTGTCTAAAGCGTCGAAATTAGAGTTGGAACTATGTGGATTGAGAGAAATTTGCATCAGTATCTTTGTTTAGTATTAAAGATGGATTATTGTATTTTTATATCAACGTTTTTAGCGTTTTTATAAGGTAGTTGGATATTGCTGGAAATTTTTAGAAGCTTGAATCATGACGATTTACATTGCTGTGGTTCAATTTTTATTATTATTCACGTAGTTCCAATAAGTGCTTTTGGTGTTTACTAAAAAAGCCTAATATATTTTTACCAGAAACTCATTGAACCCGATCTAAGCTAAACTTCGTAATAATAGATTTGTTATTATTTTCGATCGCAAGTTTAGACTTAGATTATTCACAAACTTATCGCTCTTGCTTGTTTCGTGAAACATGTAATATCTAAAGAATGTGAAGAATGTGAATATATCAACAATGTTTGTAAGATTATGTAAGGTAGGATTTACATATTGTTGAGTATTAAATTGTAATTAATATTAATTTTTAAAAGAATCCACTTGGATGATTGCCATATGTATCAGTTTTTTCAAGTAATCCTTGAATAACTTTTTAATACAGAGAAGGAAAATTATATCACGGCGAGGAAAGCAGAGTTTAATTTTTTTCGCTGCACGCGTTGCTTATGTGCAATAATTTTTTGTATTAAAAGCTTATACTTATGTGTATAAAAGGTAGTGCCAATAATTGTAATCTGTACGTAGAATGAAAAGATCAAATTTGTAACCTGTTATTGCTACTTTGGCAGGGAATCTAAATTACTTTAGAGATATTAAAACTGAATGTAAAAGAAAATTCGTTTTCTCGAAAATTAAATCCAGAAAACAAACGTAAAATTGTAGACGTATTTTGCATATGTGTACTCATATGCCTTCCACATAATTTCACTATTATTTGTGTACTTATTGTCAAATGCAGTGCGATTAATTTTGTATAAAATTTGTGAGAAATTGAAAGTAAATATAAGTTATAAAATAAAATGTCTTTTTTTTTTAATGTGTTTTCCAGAACAACAGATTTATTTTTAAATAAAGTAAGAATCAACATTGAGATCAAATACAGTCTAAATATAAAATTCTATAAATGAAATCTACATTACCGACTCGTCTTTTTTAGGTTTACTAATTTTATTGAGAAATACATATGATTGAGTTATGGAAACTATATCGATATTTTTCATTTACTCTATAAAATTAATCTTTCTTTTTTGATTTCATTTATCAATGATTTAAATAAATCAAGAGTTCACAATACCAGATAGTTTCAATTAATTTATTTCGTCTCATTAAGAGGCTGTTAAAAATTTTCTATTCGTAATTTTTGAAAGTAATTGAAACAAATTTTCTTCTAAATTGAGATTTTCCTTTAAATTTCTTGAAGACATTTTACTAAACACAGAAAAATATTTAATTTGAAAATACAATTAAGTATTACTTAAAGTCACTAATTTATTAGCTCCTTAAATATTATGATCTATCCAAAGTCAATAATTGACAAAGTAATTTACTGTACAATGTATTCCACGTACCGCAGAACAGGTTAGAAATGTTACATCGGTAACCCATACAGGAACAATTTATCGCAACTAAAAGTGCAGGGCGATGCACTTTCTTCTTATGCCAGCTTTTAAGGTCAAGAGAAAGTTCAGTGGTCGTCTCAGTACGAGTCCGTGAATTCGGTCTTTGGATCTTCGATTGCCGACCTAAGTAATGCATTTTTTTTATAAAGGGCGATGATGTTCCATTCACCAGAACAGAAGAAATATAAAATTTAAGTTACTAAAAAAAAAACTGGTAATACTGATTAAATTATATATTTGAAATTAAAGCCACTCCTTTTTTAAAAAACAGATTTACTATCCTATATATTTAATACTCAATTTTAAATTTCAAAGTCAAAATTAAAATCAATATGACATTTTTCATTTTCGATTTCTCGTTAAATCCCCAATCGAAAACTAAAGCAACTCCAACCAAACATTGCTCAAACAACTCGAACGATTCCCGCTCAAAGCAGCGCGCTGGCCTTCGAGCCGCATCTCTCCGTGGCGCTCTCCTACATTGACATTGCCGAAAGCCTCGCAGCGCAATTACAAAAACGAGCCTCCGCAGCCGCGTGCACGAGTTGTGCAATAGCCGCCTCACCGCGAGTGGGAATTTCTTCGCCGCGGTGAAAGTCGCGTGCTCGCCATTGCTCTTGTCTCCCGATCTCCGCCGCGAGAAAGAGGCTTTTCCGATGCGAGAGGAAGGAAGAGCGATCGGCGACGGCGGCGAGGTACTGCTACTGTAACGGGACTTTGGGTCCCCATTTTTTTTTTTTTTTTTTTTAAATCGCTAGTGATTTTTCTTTACGAGTCGATGCTTTTTTTGGAGAGGCTGATTTTGAGGTGAGTGCGGAGGTATTTTGTTTACTCGTAGTCAGAAGTAAAAGCTTCGTAAGAAGTATAAGATTCATGCTTATTTGCGATTTATGAGTTGTTTGTTCCATTGTTTATTGTTGCGTAGATTTTTTAATTTAACAATCACGCATAAGACGTGAAGCGCTTACGGTAAGTGTGCATTTCCACACCGCACGCACTTCTCAGTCTAATGGAAAAAACCACAAAACTAGAAATTTTGTACGTAATACCAAAATTTTATTACGCAATATAATGAGTTTTGAAATTTTGTACACCATTAAGTATACTATTTTCGTAAGAAAAATATCCTTATTTGAAAAAGCCACAAAAATATTCATTACACTATATATGCATAGTGCATTTTGCAAAAGAAAAAAAAAATGAATGTTTCATAAAGAAGTATAAAAAATCTGTAGAGTATCTAGATTTTCTTGCATATTACGTAGTGACTCACGTTTTGTAAGATCATAAATTCATTTTAATTTATTTAATCATTTGACTAAGAACTTAGGAGATATAAATACTAAGTCACTTAGAATAACATAAGAGTTCAAAATCATTTAAAAATAAAATTTTCATTCACTTTTTTCTTCATCAAAAGTTGATTTTTAAACTTGACTCAATAATCATGAAATTATATTCATTAGAAAATTGATTATTATTGGCGAGTTTCAGTAAATTGATTTTAATAATAACAGTTACATATTAGAAAGTAAGGCATAAAATAATTCCTTATTCTATGACGTAATATAAGGAAATTAATTTGTTATTAACATAGAGAACTATCATGCGTTGAAAAATTCTTAAAGTTTTATCTTCAATGGTTACTTGGCACGAAAAGTCTTACAATTATGTAAAGAGAAAAGCAGAATAATTTTATTTCACTTTCGGTAATTAACGAAGCTTTACAATCACGTAAATTTTTGTATTTTAGTCATTTCCCGATTTCTATTGAGGTTTGGTTTCAAAATGTTCTCAACGAGCTTATAAAATGTATGTTTATTAATTATCTCTTTAATTTACATCGTTGTTTATCCGTCAAATAGTTTTTCGAAATAAATTTTCCCTTTCACTTCCTTAAACAAAATTTAATTAATATTAGAAAATGTTCTAGCTTAGACCTTTGTTTGAAAAGCAAATCTTTTGAACTCTAGAATTCTGACTTGAAAAATCTTCTTTAAAAATTTGACATATGTATACAACTGTCAAATAAAAATAAAAAATTATCCAGACACGTAAAAATTCCAAAATAATTTACAAGCAATTTATCTCAACTAAAAAGCGTAGGCACATTCGCTCCTGAGCCTAAACTTGAACTTCGAACGCTCCATTCAAACGCACATTCTCCAACATTCACCTGGCAGCTCGGCGATCGGCGAACCAAAAAAATGGCCACTCCAGAATTTCCGAACGAGCGACCGCGTCCGCGGCGCAAAAAGCCAGGCGCCTCCCCGGCTTTTCCCTTTTTCAGCGCCACCTCGGCTTATCGCGGCGGGAGAGAAACCGGCCGGATTTATCAGGAAGTTCCGAAATAAAGCAACCGGAGCAGACACGACGCGCCTCGTTCGAGAGGAGAAAGCAGGGAATGGAAGGTCGCGGCGAAAGAAAGTGAAGCGAGGATATCGCGATATTGTGCCGCTCCGAGTCACGTTCGTGTGTGCGTGTGTGTGTGTGTGTGTGTGTGTGTGCGCGCGCGCGCGGGGAGCTCTTTAATAAATTCAGATTTGTAGTGCGGAGGTGGAACTTTCTTTTTTTTTTATTGTTATTGCAACGGTAGCACTTGGTGAGTTTACAGGAAGCGGCCGCGCGCTAATACGCCTTTCTATTATTTAATCAGCTGTTGCGCAACGGAGATCGCTGCACTTTTTAGCGCTGATTTCGAGTTCAGAGGAGACTTTTTCAGACGTTTTTGCGACAGGATAGTGTCGTCGACGAAAAAATTATTTTAAAATAATGTGATGGTATTAAATTTATACTGGTAACAATTAAAATGTGAAAGGATTACAAAAATTTACTTTGAACAAAAATCTTAATTTCAGTTGAAAAATCAAGGAGCGCGGTCGCGCTCCGAAGGCAAGTATGGAAGTAAGCCAAAAGCAACTTACAAAGTGACTACAATTTGCTAATGAAAAAGGTAATTAGAAGAAAGTAACCTCAAATGGGTCACATCTTGTGGGATTCGACGTACAGAAGAAGACAGGCAAAAAGAATGTTTTGATGAAGGCAAACTTATGCACCTACGCAAAACTGAGAGTGTTGTCAAAAGTGAATTGCAGCGTCTTCATAATCTTCTTTGCTTCGAAAGCAAGAAAAATCAAAATTTCTAAAGTAGGAATTCCTATCACAGAACAATTCAAGTATGCTAAGAAATTATCTGTTGGAGCTAAGGTATTTTGATAGCTATATTATTATTTATAACGAGCGGCAGTAAGAATCCATCAATTGTTCAGGATCCAACCGCCGCAAAAGTGTTCTCTCGCAATTTGCAGAGAGACTTGGTACGGGTACTTGCTCGAAAATTTGACGTCGGAGCTTCCAACTGTTCCAACTATCTCTAAAATTTCAATTCTTAGTTTACCTGGGAAACTAGAAGATTTTAGCAATTTTTACAAATACCGTATGCTGTCACTAGTTCGAAGAGGCTCAGAAAGACCGAACTAGCGATCACATTCATCTTACTCTCCCTTATGCGCTCAGCGTAGTTATCCAACGGCCGTACCCTTCCCACTACTAATAAAAAATGTGTATTTGAGTGTCGTTTGAGATAATATTTCCAAAGAAATTTA
Organism: Ormyrus pomaceus; assembly: GCA_900474385.1. NCBI lineage: Eukaryota > Metazoa > Arthropoda > Insecta > Hymenoptera > Ormyridae > Ormyrus > Ormyrus pomaceus. The sequence continues at coordinate 37,991 of UCOM01001571.1, forward strand.
ACAATTTTTCTCGTTCAAAAGTCGAATTGCATTAAAGCAGCATTGCCCTTCTAATTTCGGTCTTCAAGCTTAAATAAAGAATAGGAAAAAAAGATAGACAAACAAGATAGGAAATACCTTTTCTTATATATTGTGAAAATAATTATTTTTCAGAGAAAAAAAATACGTGCGAGAGGAACAGCACCCTCTTAACAAGTAAAACGTATAATATGTACACATATTATTCTTTATTTAAATTTACAGATTAAATTTTAAATTCAAAATGATGTCGATATGAAAAAGAAATATTAGATTGCAATCAGCGCAGAAAACAAAGCACAAAAGTGGATGACGAGGTGCGGTTCATGGCGATTCTTTGCATTAACAAGTACTTGATTGATCAAATCGACGTAAGCGTAGACCTTCGTGTAGGCGTCGGGTATTCCGCGAGCACATGAAACAGAAAAGGAAGCGATTCCGATCTGCACGCCGTCAGCCACGAGAGGCCCACCAGAATCACCCTATAAATGATCAACGAACGGTTATTTTAGGTTAATAATAGTATATTATTTACGATAAAGTTAGTTACATAACAAATGCCTTCTCCCTCCTTTGTCAGGGTGCAGATATTCGTTTTCTTAAAGGCAAGGCTACCTAGTGTAGGATAAATTAAAGGCTTGCAGATATTATACGGGATGACCTTCAGTTCGATCTCCTGGAGAATTATGGGAGGTTCAGTTTCATTGACACTCAAGCGACCCCAGCCAGTAAAGACAACCGGGGAGTCAAAATCCATAAAGTCCTCAGTTGGCAGAG
>UCOM01001572.1:0-38817 GCA_900474385.1 Ormyrus pomaceus
TCTTTGAATCAACAAAATATTTAACCGATTGTCCACAATGAAACTTTCTTTGATTTAAAGAAATTTTTTTCTCGGTGAACAACCATCAAAATTCTTATTTTTTAAATAAACGTAATACCAAAAGATATCAATCTTACCAAGGCGTCAGTAGTGCGACTGTGAGAATTGACACTTGATGGAAATAAAGTAGAATGAGTTTCACTACTACCCGGTTTTAATTTTGGGCGAATATTAGTTTGACCTGTCGTTTGTCTTTCCGTTTTGTTGGCTGTTTCAGGCTCGAGATTGAAGCGGATTGATCGAACTTTACCGTCAAAGCCTGTCTCCTGCTTTGCATAAACCCTTTCCAAATGGCTGTCTTGAATGTCGTGGGATCGCAAAATTTTCGGTAGAGACATGCTAGTACTTTCGCTCGATGGAAAGGTTGATATTCCATTCAGAAGAAGGAATACGGATATTACAAAGACGAATAGCTAAAAAAGATAATTTTTTTAAACGCTTGATTTTACCTTTGCTTATTTTTAAGAAAAATATATTTTTATCATCATAATAGTACATCTTAACTCCGTTAAAAAAATAATTTCTGCCATTATTAATACACTATTAAATTTTTACGAGCATCTAAGTTATCACTTGCAGAAAAGCTATACTTTGAAAGTAAAAAAACTTCTTGCGAAACAAACGAAAAAATCTCACCCTTACAAAGTTGCTCATCGTGCTTGCCTAATTTGTCGACTACGCGTAAAGCAAGAGGACGTATATTGTAAACTAAAAAATTCACTGCAACTTCACTGAATCTATTAAACGAATCTAAAACGGATGAAATTCACGCCTCAATTTCAGAATGTAAAAGCAAGCGGGAAAAATCAATGTGCATTCGTTGCAAGTCTATCAACAACCGGTCCGTGTCTGGCCGACTCAACGGTCAGCGACAATACTTATATATGCGCGTCGCTCATATTCTTCATTGCACGTAAGATCTCGTCACCTGTATGGTTCTTCGTACACCGGCGGATGTATTATGTACATGAGCGCATGTACGCAGGCAGTTATGCGTTCGCGTGCTAAGAGAGAAAGAGGGAGAAAATAAGTGTCCCGAAGGATGATGGGAGAGCATCGTCCCGTGGACGTTCCTTTGAAACCGGAATGCTGCGGACGGCTTCCTCGGTGTATTCACGAGTGATTATGAGTTTCTCGTTTCTGGAAGAACTCGAATCCTGATGGATGCCATGCAAATATTTACGGCCGCGGACACCGTGCGATCCCCGTAACGAGCATGGAAAATCTGCGACTGGAAAAGTTTTCCATATCTCTCTCCAAACCATGGGATTTAGTATATATAGTGTAATCTGACAGAGAAGTGAAACTTCTGGAAATTGGGAGGACTAATATTTTCGGCTTCGTGAACTTTATTTCGTAACTTATTACTTTGAGACCCTTGTTGTTAATTGCCGAATCATCACGAGTTTCAGGAATCACCCACCTGGTTATACTCTTGCTTATTGGAAACTTCCGATGAATTAGTCATGACTAGTCTTCATAGAATAAATCTAGTTAATTAACTTTGTTTGCAAGTGTTAACTGTAACAATTAGTTGATGTTTAACTATTCGCAGCACGGATATTGCATTAAAAAACCATTTTGGGTTCGTCAAATAGAATATCGAAAAAAATAATCGACATGTAATTTCTCTTTTTTCAATGAACTGATTGATACAACAGCAACAACAACATAAATAAAAAAAATAAGAAGCTTTAAACGCTTGAAATGATCTGATGAAATCACAATAACGGAGAATGTAGGTGTAATTCATATTCTGCCTGCCGGATTTGTAGATTTTTTCATACAAGTTTCCGTTTGACTAATAAGCACTGAACTGCACTGTAAAGTGACCGAGTTCGTAGTATTTCAAAATTTTGAAGCGAATAAAAGCATTCACGATTTTTTAGCCAGTTTGTTGCGTATTAAATTAAACAAATATATAAATGAAACTCGTGAATTATATAAATATTAACCATATAATAATTTCAAACGGACCCTCTAATATTAATCAATTTTTTTAAATTACAAATTTTTGTCACATTTTTTTGCACGTTAATTTAAGAATAGATAAAACGAGTGTGCAGACTCTACAGCCTCCTTAAAAAATAAAAATAAAACAATTAATTTTCCCATTTTCCCCAGATTCCCATGATAATTGTTATAAAAACAGAAGTGGAAAACTTTATTTAAGGAATAAAGAATGCGCGAGTACTGCAGCTTTAAATCCCGCATGTATATATAACACAAAGATAAATACAAATAACATTAATTTAAAATTTTAATTTAAATAAATCAAATCGAGAGGTTCTTGGTATGTTGGCAAAACCATAAAATAAAGACTCGTGATTCTAAGCTGTTATACGAGACTAAGAACAAGCTTAATTTTAAATAAATGAACTATTTACGCGAAGCAAATTCAATGTGTTAAACTAAATAATCTAATAAACCTCTAAAGGATAACTCGTCTCATCTTTATTGCGCGGATGCATGGACGCATACAAGTACTTGTTTTACATTTACGGGATATTTAATAAACAAAGACTTCTCTGTTAAGTCGACTAAAGAGCAGAATTAGCTTATTCAAATTAATTCGGCATTCGTTCTCAGTCCGATTTTATAAACTTAAAATTATCTGCTAAAGAATATGTTCACATGACAAAATGTACGAGTCTATAGAAACATGCAAAATAAACGGGGCCACAAAAAATAGACCACATGTCCCACACAAAACTGGTTTATTAAGTGTCAACGTAGGCGAAAATAAAGTAACTTAATAAAATGAGAAGTCCAAGTGTCAGCTCAAATATTGTAGAAGACAGAACTGCCATTGTTCGCTCTTAGTCGAAAATATTTATGTACCTGGTCCCTCCACTATCGTTTATACGAGCTTATAAACAAAAAATAAAAATAGATAGTAGGAACCCAGGTTAGAGCGCGAGGTTGAGGACTCATCTGTCTGCTGCAGATTGAGTTATTTTTAATAAATTTTGTAATCGGTCAATGATCGTATTACAATTTTAATTTACAACGTGGATTTCCGAATTTACAAAACGTATATACGTCCGTCTGTAAAGAATGCACTGCTTAGCAAATATTAATTCTTTGTTTATATTTTATTGATCAAATTCATTTTGTTTATATCGAAATTTCAAAGTTATTTCTTATTTACAGATTGTCACTATTGGAAAAATAATGTACTTGTATTAATTTATTGAATCAAAGCAATTAGTATCCTTTACTGTTTCTATAAAATTTATGAGATAAATCGGCAGGATTCAGGGCAACGCACGCCACGAGAGAACAGCAAATTAAAAAAACGAGCGGAAAAAAGATGACAACTGCGGACAACAGCATCAAACATCATCACGACGGAGCTCCAAAGGCGCGAAAACGAGTATAGCGATAATAGTCAGAGCCTACCTGTGATCCCACCTTATTGAAATAATCTTACGAAACTCATTTTGCAGGTTGTTTAAATATATTTATTTGCACTAGAACGCGAATAAGATTTTATATTGGGACATTTTTCGGATCCTTAAAAAAATAACCCAACCCCAACCCCCTCCGAGCGTTAGAGTTATGCGAACGTCCGCGTAAGTTCGTCAAAGGCGACATAAATGCTGATTTACTTCGGAAAATATCCGTGTAATTACCTTTTTGTGAATATGATGTTCTATAAAGTGTAATTTTATAATTAAAACACCGTAAATTTACAAAATTTGTTAAGATTATTTAATAATCTACTATTCTAAAACTTTCTACTATTTTTGCAGCACCCAACAAACTTTTGCATACATCCACAAACACTTTTTTATTACTCGGCTGAGAAACAAAGAGATCATTTCTAAATTGTTTATTTTGGAAGTCAAACGTCTCAAAAGGCCTATTATTAGTTTAACATTCAATAATAAAAAATTTTCCTTGTATTTAAATCTATGGCGATGTATTATTTGTCGCTTTCTGTCCATAGTAACCAGTTTGACTCAACATTTATTAAAACTTTCCTGAGTCTGAATGAGTCACTTGATACAAGGACACATCGTAAAGTTACTTAAATAATTTAACAATGTTTAATAAAAATCTATTAAAAATTGTGTAAATTAGTAGCGTTTATTTAAACGAAATATTAAAAACCTTTGCGAATACGTGAGAAATTTATTTATTTTAAGATATATAAAAGAGCATTTGGAAATAAATAACTTGCGTCCTTGCATATGCTCTTCCACGGGAAGCCCCTTTTCTGCTTGGACGTGCATCCAGCCTGGTTAGTAAACCTTACTTGACAGAATACGCAATTTTGTGGAGGGAGAGGTTCGAATGCATTTAAGCAGACGTATATAAAAGCTTATTCCGGTAGACGACCACGCACTATTTCTCAAAATGTTGCGAAACTTGGTGAGTAGACTAAAATACCATTGTAAAATAGAACTAATAAGATTATCTGCATTTTAGTTAAAATTGTGACATCAGGAAAATCGGTAACTAGTTCTTAAGCGATCTTGCACAAGTCTTTTTATTTTTCATTGTTCTTTTTAGTCGGACAAGAATATATTTTCCTAAAAAATTCAGATCTTATTAATTAAATTATGCTTAATTAAGGAATATCTTATCTAACACTGATTATATGAATTAAATATATTGTTCTATTTCGGCAGGTATTAATATTTCTAATAGTGCTATATGCGGGTCTAATTGCAAGTGAAGTCGCTGTAACCGTAGAATCAGAAAGACCGCAAGCCATAGGACCTGAAAACAATGGGGAAGAATCTAACGGAGAAGAATCTAACGATTTAAAAACTGATTCTTCTCATTGGGGGTAAGTTAAGTAAAAATTAATATTTGAAATGAAGTTTATTCATTTATAAAAAATGCTTTATAGTTTATTAAGCATTTTTCAAATACATTATTTACTAATAAACAGAGTTGATCATATACGTTTTGACTACTTTTATAATTAAAATTCGTATCTATCAGAGATTAAGCTTATATTGCATTTTTTGTTTTTGGTCATTATCATGACAATTTGATTGAAAGAGTATATATTATTGAACAATACAAGTAGTTAAAACGTTGACATAAATCTGCAATTTACAATGAATATTTTAAAAGTTTTCTAATTCATTTTATTTATGATATACTATTTTTTTCTGTACTTTTGTAAACAAAACTTTGTAAACAAAATTTTAAGCAACTAAACTTGTTCATTTAAGTCTAATGCTCATCTCTGTCTAATGTTGTAACTTTATTTTTGTTTTTTGACATTTTTATTTTAAACGCATTACTTAACGTTCTCAGAAAATAGTTCTTTTTTCGGTGCATGGAAACATTATGATTTATATTATACAATCTGAATTAAAGTTGAAAATAAAAAAAAAGATAAATAATATTTACAAATTATGTGTTATAATGTAGAGTGTATTAATATATAAATTAGGATAGTAAAAACATTAATAAAATTATTTTTAGTGGCTATGGTGGTAACGGCTGGGGTGGTCACGGCTACGGTGGCCACGGCTACGGTGGCCACGGCTGGGGTGGTCGAGGGCACTACGGAGGCGGCTACTGGCCTAATCAAGGTTATTATGGCGGTGGTTGGGGTGGAAGAGGACACCACAGAGGATGGGGAGGATGGGGAGGAGGGGGAGGAGGCTGGGGATACGGAGGAGGATACTGGGGTTGAGTAGTTTGAAAAATCTGTACTTTCCAAGTTAAATGTCAAAAAATTAATTTTCAACATAGGAGCCTAATAAAAAAATGGCAAATTATTTAACTTGAATTCTGTATTTTTTAACATCCTTTTCTTAACTTACAATCACCTTTATTATAATTTCGAATTTATTGTCGGTTTTATATGTTATTACAAAATAAATAACTTAATAAATTATTGCCGATAACTAAATGTATTTACATAATTAAAAACTGTATTTATATATGATGAAGGGTAATATTATTAAGTATTTTTACACTTTGTTTGACTGTTTTTTAGGTGAAAAATATAATTCTAATTAGAAATATTTTTTAGTAAAGAAAAAACTTGGAGATTGGAAAACTTTTTTTATAATTAATACTTAAAAATTTTTTTGAAAAATAATATTTTATTTTACGTATTGAATATGAAAATTATTAAACTCGAAGAAAAATATAAGTAAAACAATTCCTTAATTTTTAAATTAAGTTTACTCGTTTTGAGATCGAAAGATTTTAAGTTGTTGCTATACTTTGAGATATGTTTTCTGATTTAAAACAATCAAGGAAGCCATATGTTTATTGAACCTAACGTTAGATTTTTCAAAAACATACAATAATTCTTCGGCTAGACTCTAAGAAAAATTTATGTTTATTCAATCACTTATAAATTTGCAACAATTAATTGTAGATGAGTATTCGATTTCAGGACATTTGAAAGGATCAAATTTCATCGATCAAAAAAAAAAAAAAAATTATTCAAAATTCTCTATTTATTTAAAAATTGCCATCACACAGGAGAGCATAATTTTTTAAAAATTGAGAGTTGAACTCAATGGACATGGTTTTTTTCATATTTTTAGATTTAAAAACATATCCCAAACTTACAACAAAATCAGTAACCCAAATTTGTGAATTTCTAATCCTGATAAATAACTGAGCCACGAGTAAATAATTAGATATTTAGATACATATAAACATATATAATATTTCAACTAAATACGTTTTTAATTGAATAATGACTATGCAAATGTAAATTTCATGAAATTTCAGTATATATATTTATATTATAGCCATGGTGACTAATAACTACATCTACAAATGTTTAATATGCGACAAATAATAAACTAAAGCGTACAAAAAGTTCAATTACAATCAAAATGTTATTAGAATTAAGCCAAGCTGGTTGATCGTTAAAGGCAGTTTTGACTCGTCGGTCCGGTAGCACCATTGACTCGCAAATCCACGCTCTTTCAGACGCCGTTACTTGTTATTTAAGTTGAAAACAGCCTGAAAATTAAAGCACTATTTATATATCTACATATATATTCTATTTCTTCACGGAGAGAAAATGGAGAAGAGAAAAGAAGAATTAAATTTTAGTCTATTAGCATACTTAATTCCTGTCATGCAAAAAGTAGAAAAATCTTTTTCAAAACGCATAATAATCCTTCAAAAATATAATATTCATGTATTCATTTATTAAATACTAAAGCTGTAAGTATTCAAGTCTTTTTTTTAAAGAAAAATTTCTCTAATTTGAACATGAAGATAAACAATTAAAGTTAAATCCATAACTCATTTAACTGCGTCAACTAACTCTCCACAAACAACCGCAAAAAAGTAAGTTGTTTGCACATAAAAGTCTTGGAACCCTGTTTCTATACTTATTATTCGATGCTCCTTCTGATTCTAATATTTATCGTTTTTCTACACTATAAAGAGCATACAACTAGATTTCCGAAGTCTGTATAGCGTACACAAAATACACCTAACTCTCAGATTATAATTTCTGCGATTGCTATGCTAGAGCAATAAATTCAATTCGTCCGGGAATCACCTATTTTGCGCACTTGTTAATTGTGTAAATCTCCGTAATAGGGATGAAACAGATTGCAATTGAAAACTTTGCAAGTCGTTGGACAGGCGTAAAAAATACAATGGATTATCAAAATATCGATATTTTTCATATTGTATAATACATTTTCTTTACATTTTGACATTATTTGGTTTATAATAATGTTATTATTGTTAATGTTTTTAAAATTATTTTTCCTGCCTAGTTGATGGAATATGAAATTCTAAGAATGAAATCAACTACCTGTAAAAATGTAAATGAAATATTACATGCAACATTAAAAATAATACGAAATATCAAATTTTTTTCATAAGCTAGTATATTTGATACGTTTGTCCAAGAAAATTTACAGATTTAGGATTCAATTTTATTTTAATCCTAAAGTTATCTATAATGGAATAAATAAGATTTAACTTTTATCTCTTCATTTGTAAGTTTCAGAGTTTCCAGTAGTTAGTTTAGAGCCATAAATTTATAGGGCCACAATTTATTTTTTATTTTTATAATATTATTAACACACTTTAATTAGTATTACTGCATTTATATAATGAATAATAATCATATTTGTTGTAATTTATAATAGATGAAACCAGCAAAATATTTGAACTATAATAAAAACTATAGCTCTAAATTTTCGTTACATATTTTTAGTATTTTTCTAAAATAAAAAATGTATAAATAACTTCTTTAAAAATCATCTCAACTTTTTTTTAAATTAAATGTTTGATGGTGTCAAAAATACTATAATACGTATTTAAAACTATTTAATAGTAACAAAAACTTTTTGCCGATAATTCAAAACAATTCTATTCCTTTATTATTTATATCAAATCAATCGTAATCCGAATTATAAGTTTTGTATCGATAACGATTTCCATAATTATAAAAATTTGGTCTCTGGTAGCTAGATCGTCTGTAATCTTGTCTTAGTTGGGTTTCTTGTCGATATCTGAACAAAGGTCTAAAGACAATGTCTTCGGCAACACTCATGTCTTCTGGCGAGCTTTCCCTTAAATTTTCCTTTTCTCCATTCAATCCGTGAATAAATTTATCCTTATTTGTATGCGGTAGATTTTGAGAGCTTGAAGGGTTTATGAATTTGCCAAAAGTATTTCCAACCTAGAAGGTAGGTGACATTTCTGAACGTGTTGGTGTTACTCCTACAAATGTGTACAAATTGATTTATGAATATAAGAAAAGCAGATAAAAAAAATTTAGAAAAAAGAAGATTTTATTGAGAAGTTCGCATGACCAGAGATAGATTAAAATTCTATATTGACAAATACAACGTTTTATAATATAGATACTCATATTCAATTAATCGATTTGCGTTATTGAATTATTAGTGTTTACAATAAAATAAAATTCAATCTTACCTTAGAATCATAATATTCTGAGGTATCTAAGGATAATTTCTTGTTGTCAGTGGATTCAGTTGAATTTTTTTTTACTTTTATATCATCCGAATTGCTCCTGTCATCTTGACTGATTTCTGGATCAACTGCTCTCTTTACAATTTCCGCAGTATTGGAAGAGCTACTATTCTGTTTTGTACTATCAGTATCATTTTCGTCACTAGTGCTACTATCATTATCATCATCATCATCGTTGTCGTCGTCGTCATCATCATCGTCTTCTAATGGATCAACGGACCTTTTGACGACACTATAAAGCGAAGGTTCACTAGTTGTGATCAGCGATGCGTTGGATTGCGCGAGTGGTTTCGATAAGAGGTCCACGATAGATTGTTTAGGTAGGCTAATGTTCTGTACTTCATCCGGAAGGGTAACTTTTTCGGTAGCCAATCCGTCTGAGAGATTAAACCCCGAAACGATTTCCAAGAGCTTTCCAGGTTCCAATATTGAATGATTTTGCGTGATGCTCGGAAGCAACGAGGCTCCGATAGGAAAAGTTTTGCTTTCCTGAGTAAAAAAAATTAATAAAATACAAATTTTTTAAAGGAAATCGTATATTTAGTAAAACATCTACTTTACTTACGGTTTCATTGTCAGTATTGTTTGTTGAAACTAACTGAGATAAACTGTATTCATTAATTTATGCTACTTCAGCAGCTTTTGGTTTTCCATCTGTATTATTTGTATCATTAATTTGAGGAACAGCATGGATTTGCTGACTATGAGCAATAACCTGCATTAAAAGTTATTTTCTGATGATGATTTGTTAAAAAATGATTGATATAAGAAAAAAGGTAGATAAAAATATCGTTTAACATACCAAATTAGGCGCATTTACAGGAAATAGCAGCAGATCCTTCCTCACTATCACTTCTGAGACAGATCCATTTTCCAATGCAGCTTTTACCGTACCGTCAACTTCCGAACCTTGAAGATCAACTGTTTTTGTATTATTTTGTTCAACTACATCCTGGCATCTCACAACAACTACGGTAATTGAACAGAGAATTAAAAGCGTGAACTTTATCTGCAATCCAATACGCAATTATGAAAAATTTATCAGAAATAAAACTTAAGTAAGAAGAACAATGTCAAAATTACAAAAAATATTTGTTCTTTCAATATTTTCCTATCAATAATAATTCATAAAATTCATGAATTTACTTTTATTTTAAATAAAAAAAATTAACACAGTAAGTTAAGCAGTATTAAATTGTTTACCGATCACCAAGTTTCACGTGTAATGTCAGATTTGTCATGTATGTACGATAAAACTTAATACAATATAACTAATTAAAAATAACACATACAGTGAAATACATTCTTTAAAAACAATTTTTTTAATTACTTTCTTACTAAAAACTATATGAAATAATATTATTGGCTTATTTTTGGAAATCATTATTTTACACTACGTATTCTGCTAGATACTTGCATGTTTTAAAATGTCCATTTTTTGATCTGCCGAAAATTGGTCCTAGTTTGTCGGAGCTTTAAACTTTGTAATACTTTTTCCACCTGCCGATAAATGCCTTAAGAAAATGTTCACGTTTCTGCTCTGTTATAACGGTCAGCCGTGAGGTTTTATATTAAACAAGCAGTGCTTAGCACCATGCCGCTAAAAAAACACGCATCATGTGCGTACAAGACGAATATTTTTCGATCGGAACGAGCACGATGAGACGGATATTTTTGATCGTAATGAAATATATCTATTTTTAAGGCTATGCAACATTGTCTTTCAACATTGTTCCTAAATAATATTTAATATTTTCTTGTTAAATATATTCCCTGGTATGCTCTTAATTGCACAATATAGCAATTTTATCATTTGAAAAATTTATCATATAAAAGGTACAGTTTTGAACTCGGAAAATAGAAAATTCATCAGTTCTATTCTTATTTTCACGTAATGAAATTCATTTGCACTCGTGGGCGCTAAAAAAAAGCTCAAACTAAAAATTCCCCGACTACTTGAAGGAATCTGCCGCTTGTCAAAGAATTAACATTCAGTTCGCCGGTAATTATGATCACTTAACAGTCTCCGCGAGTGTACCTGCCAGCAAAATCTATATAAATCTTCGACCTTCCTGCTTCTCCGGTGCAGTGCTCGAATTTTTAGTTTTACGAATGAATGTGCAGTGCATTTAAGGTGCCTCATTATATTCCTAGCTATTCCGTTCGTTCGATTCTTTTCAAAATACCGAAACAGTTTTTGGATTTGCATATTAAAATATAATTTTCCTCGAACCAAGGAAGAATGAATCGCCTTACAAAAATGCTCGTTGTATGGTACTGTCTCGTATCGCAGTCGAGGTCACTTGAGATCACAACGTCAACCGTGAAAACTGAGTCATCACCTTTGACGACATCTGTTCCGAAGTCAATGTCAACGCTCATCAGCAGTACTACTCCGAAAGTCGAGGATAACAAGTCCGACGTGCGGAAGGCTGCGCAACTTCCGGTGGAGCTGTTGTCTGAAAAAGTTTTACTGGACCCAAACGTCGTTTTAGCTCGTATTGCCAGAAGTGCTTACGACGGCTGGGAACAGAGACAAGGATTTGAAAGCACCTACACGAGGCGACCTTTTGGCATTAGCGATTCTTATTATAAAGAAAGACAGGCATATGGACAACAAGCCTTTGGTAATCCTAATGACAGGCGACCATTTGGATATCCTAATGCTAATAATAATAGACCTTATCAAACCAAGAGGCCAAATAGAAGAAGTGACTATTTAATCAGAAAACAAGTTACTCGAAGACCATTCAAGATATATCCTGTATTTCCTGGATAATAAAATATAAATATTGCAAATTAGTAAAGGTGGCCTTTTTTACAAGTGTAGATTTTATTTATTTATTTATTTATTTATTTAATAAAAATTTAAGCCATAAAAATATGAAATGACTTTTTTATTTATGAATCTTATAGGCATTACGAATTCAAATTTTCTGGTACAAAAAAAAGAATACGAAATTTAAATCGACATATTTTACATTGCTTTTCCAGCACCTCCTCAATCGTATTAGGAATAATAAATTGCTATAGTACAGTTAAAATTACAAATCAGTGGTAGTAAGATATATTAAAGTAATGAATACCACTTCAATAATGCTACTATCAAAAAGTCAATGTAGAAGTATCACTTTTTCTCTGAAAAATGGAATTCTTTAAGAAGGAATTTTTTGTTTACAATCTTATTTAGAGAAACCCCTAAGACTTGGCTACGGCGCAAGAGGTGCCTATTATCAGCTGTTGAATTTTAATTATTAAAAAACGTCAAAACAAACGTTTCTTATATGTTATTTCACATTTTTGAAGTGATGGATTTAAAAAAAAAAATAAAAATCAAAAGAAGCTAAATTTTAGTTTTTTTTATTTTATTACTGGTATACAGATTGTTCGAACAAGAGTAAGTGCCAGAGTTCTCCGTCCGGTCACCAACATCCTATAAAATAGTTTTTATATATAAGTTCTTAGCAGTCACGCGCGGCCCTATTTACACGCTCGAGCAGTCAATGCACGTATTACATTTTACCGCGCGCTTATTTTATTTGCCCTTACGCCTTTTTTTTTCGAGCGTGGCTTTATACAAATCATCGCTTATAATAATTTACGCGCGTTCGAGGCTTATTTGTTGAACGCTGTCTCGCGCAATCCAATGCATGGCTTGCAGTCAACCTATATCCTTCCAAATGATCATGGATCCTCAATTATTCGAATTTTGTAAATTCCCGAGAATCCCTAAATGTAAACAAAAGAAAAACTTCGGTTCATTGATTGAATCCAATCTCGGGATTTAAAACACTGAGCAATTTCACCGGACCTGTTAATCTCCCGTGCTGGACTCTCAGTCTCTAATTCTCATTTTCAACTCTTCCGTGTGAAATCAATTAGGGCTATACCGAGATATACAATTGCCGCGGGTCCGCCGCTCAGCGGCCTCCCACGCATCGCAAATGCAGTAAAATGCTGTACAAGGTGCATAATGAATGGTAATTATAATTTTGCAACAATTTTATGATAATTAATGAATATATATGAATAAGATTCACGGCTCGCCTTTAGAATAATCTTTAAATAATTTTTGCGCTCATAATTTAACCAAACCAATATTTCGCAATTCCCTTAATAACCTAACTTAATAAACTATATCTTATTGAAATACATTCAGAACTAAACAAATAATTATTGATGAGTTTGAAGCAATGATGATTTGAAATAAGTGAAAAAATTAGAAAAAAAAGTATTTCCCTTTCGTTAATTGAACCTCGATCTTTAGCTTTCTGTACTCAAGTAACTTGCGTAATAATAAATGAAGTTATTATTAGTTCCGTATAAAATAAACAAAGAAAACACTTCATTGTGCAACAAGGGGAGAAAATGAGCTATTTCTAGCGAGGTTAAGGTATCCAGCACGAGTCTGAAATAGCTTTTCTCCCCGTGTTACACACCATGTTTTTGTCAACGAGGGCATGAAAGGCCCACATTTGGTGTTAGAAAGTTGGGTAGATGATCGTGCATTTCAAATCGTACACAGAAATTGACAAAATAGTTTAAAACAAAAAAAAAATTAAAAAAAAAAACTTTTTTTGAAAAATTTTCAAAATAAAAAAAAGTGATTATTTCGTCGTTCTAGCGTCCAATGAGGGTCATTTCATGCCCGATTTGGGAAAAATTAATTAACAAACTTTTCAAGAAAGATTAATCACAACATTTTCTGACATTTTATTATCTTTAATGCAGCTAATCAATCTATTCCTAAAAGCACTGAATGCAAAAAGCAATCACCGATTACAAAGAAGTTCTAAATCTTTTCAAAAATAAAAATACAGAAGATAATTAAATTGAATTTCAAAGATATTAAAAGAAATTGAATCATGGAAAAATATTTAACTCAAACTCCTACGAAAGAATGCAAAATTTATGGCAAAAATTAAAACAATCGAAGGATAAAACACATTCTTAGATTAACAGTATCAGAGAAGTAAGGAAAAATGATAAACGATCGATAAGAGGTAGCCAACTTTTTAGCTTCAACTTTTGCAGAGAACTCAATGATTATAGCCCAGAATTTCGAATACGGAAAACAGAATATGGAAAATATATGCACACAAAGACCTTAGAAAATAACGAAAACAATTATCTAAATAATCCCAACACTATGAATGAACTCTAGCAAAATTGGACCCGATAATATTCCTAACGTTCTAGTACAAAAACTATTTGCAAAGGTCTTAGAGTGGTGGCACCCAATATGTAATATTATCTGAACAAAATAAATTTTTCCAGAGTATGGAGACAAACAATAGTAATTACACCCACCCCATATTAATGAATGTTGCTGCAACATTGTCAATATTGCTGCAACATTGCTATGATTTAGTCATTGCTATGGGTTGTACTCATAACACATAGTCTAAGAATATTTACACACACATATAGAACAAGGGTGATAAATAGAATACTAACAGGAAGTTATATAATACCATTACCAATATTATTAAATTGAAATCAAAATAATAAAAAAATTATTAAAATGCGTGAAGTATATTCCTAAAAAAATTAGAAACTTAAATCAAATTGTTATATTTAAATCTCAAATAATTAATATTATAATTCAATATCAATTATAATTTAATATTTCTAATTTAGTTTTTTCTTTATGTAAGGAAGGTTCTTTAGTCTTTACAATGTAATTTCAATAAATAAATAAATTAGACCAAGAAACTAATAACTTAAACTTAATTTAATTACACATTTGATTTTAATTTTACATTTTTAAACTTATTGTTAAAATAACGAGAGTAATAATGAATTATTAATGAAAAGAGTTGGTTTTACAATAAAACAGGCAAAACGTATTATCTAATTAATTTGTTTTATTTTCACACAATTCACTTACAAGTTTATTATACAGTTTAACATTTTATAGTTTTAATGCCCTAAAACGTGCAGTACTTTGCAATAATGATTGATATTCTAATAAAAATACACGTTTTATACATTTATACAAAAATAATAAAACAGATCTGCCTAGGGGCCTGTCATAGCAAACACAAGACAATCATTTTTTATATTTAAATACTAAAAACACAACATATTGGCACCTACGCTACGAAAGGCCTCTAGACAGACCATAACAAAAGTAAATGATTATTTCAGATGTAATCTTAATGTATAAGATACACTAATATTATGACTCATATTTTATTATGCAACGATCGTTCATTATTTGCATACTATATTGTATAAACTTTTCGATTAATACGTAAATTAAATTTTTAAAGGAACAATGATTGACTCAGGCGGTAAAAGCATCCATTTGTTTACTTCGACAAAAACCGGACTTTGCTTTCTAAAACAAACCTGTCTAAAGGCGTGAGTTCGAATCGTTTACAGCTTGAAATTTTTGGAAATAGCGCACATATTTTTATCGGATTTTTCGACGGTGGAAGCCGATTTCGTTGCTTACAACTATAAACCTACAGTACAATCGTTAATTGCAGTCAGTAATACCCAAACCAAGGGATATTCAATAAAAAAATTTAAATCACAAAAAAGAAAAACTTACGAAACGTACTTTGATATCTATATACATGCTTAACGAGGGATTTGTTTTTCACAAAGAACCCAAAAAATTTTCTCACAAAATAAGATTTTACAAACTTGTATTAATCTTGAGAGATTTACAAAGGTCAAAAATAATTTACCTTCCTTTCAAGATTTTTTAGAGTTTATTATTTAAATATTTTACGCCTAACTTTTTGCTCCTTTTGCTTACGTATACGTCCCTTCACTTCTTTCCAAACTTAAAAAATAATGAGATTGCCGAAATATCTCTAGGATAAATTTTATTTCCCTAAACAGGCTTTTAATTAAAATAAAACAATCAAAATGTTTCATCAAATATCCAAATATAAAAATTACTTTAAAAATTATGACTTTTTATATTTAATTGCGTATAAATTTAAAATACTTTTGACACGTCTAAACTGAATACAGTTTATGATTCACAATTTTTATTATTGGTTTTATGATAAAATATTATAGAATTAATTTGATTTTCTACACTTAAGTTAAAATATTGTTCACAATAGGGTAGTTTAATATTACTATTAAATTACCTATACTATTAATACAATTATGATTACCCTAATAGAAATTTAGCCATATAGTATTACTAATTAACGTTTCCTTTAATATTTTTCTATTACCTATTATAAAAGGGAAATGGCGATTAGTATCAAGTTGAAGATAAGAGTTAAACTTCAAAGTTTTATCAAGAAATTATACGGTGAATAACTGCAACTTTTAAATTCAAAATACAAATAGAACACTATCTGCAAATAACCCATGTAATATTCAAGAGCTAATAAATATTAATAACGGCTCAGAAATACAAAAACTGAAATTTCGTTACATTTAATAATTCTATAAATAAATAAACTCTAAAAAATTGCATATTCTTAATGAAAAAATGTATACTTCAAACAATTAAATTATCGCTATTTACAAAGGCATACAAAAAACAAAATATAATTTACCACATAGATAAGACTGCCATATCTTTATGTATATTTTTATCTACATAACAAAAATTTGACTTTAATTTTTCTACATCGCACCAGGATTTTGAGAAATTTTGCTATTCAAGAATTTTACCCAGTGGAAAAATTTTCTTTGTCAAATTTTGCGAATCACTGGCAAACACTGTCAACGTATTGCTTATTTTAGTGATTTCGGACCCTTTTCAGTGTAAGGCAGTAATATGAAAGATTTGATCAAATTAGCTCTATTTGGCAGCATTTGGCAGGGCTTGACAATGTTTCTCAAAGTTTGTAGCAAAGTAGCAGTTTTCACAAAAAACGTGTCACAGGAAAATATTAGTATTTCCTAAACACTATAATAAACACTACTAAATATTGTTAATACTATGCAGAAAACTGCGAAACATTGTTAATCATTGCCAAGGTATACACCAAACATTAATCAACGTTATGCCAAACAATGCAAAATGATGTCAAATACTGCTAAATACTACTAATACTTGCCATCCATCCCTTAATCTTGCCTTACTTTGTCAAATTTATTTTAATTATAGATTTAAAAAAAAAACGCATATTTGCCAAATCTTGCTAAACTCTGCCAAACGCTGCTAAACTTCTGCCAATACTGCTAAATGTTGCTAAGATCGTTCGAAATGCTCTAATTAGGAAGGGTTATCCATCCAAAACTAATACTAAAAAGTAGCAATGTCTTGGAGCAAATCTTGAAAAATTATTTTTAAACTATGAAAATGTACGCATATCTTTACATTTTTACAGATTTAAATACCTCAAAATCCTAATGTGATGGACGTTACATCATACTCATGTTTAGCAGATCAAATACATACAGAAATGTTAGTTTAATCTACAACCCATTACTAGTTTTTGTTTTTTGGGGATTTGTGTTATTTATAAAGTAAAATTAGAGAAATGACCTTTTTTGTTAAAATTATCTAAAATAATATCCAATGAATGTATACTAATTTTAATATTATAAAGTAATATTTTTATATAATCATGAATACATTTTAATGTAAAAGACTATCTAGGAATTTAATAAGTGTGTAACAAATAATTATTCTTCTTTATAGTATGATTTAGAAAAAAAAATTATTTGCAAGGTACAAACTTTTAAATTATTTTTGAAGAGTCAAAAATAGTATATTACGCACCTAGGGAGGTAAAGTATTGGCAAGCCCATAGCGCGTGTTTGACACCCTCGCCTTCGGCTCGGGTGTCAATTTACACGCGCTATGGGCTTGCCATTTTACCTCCCGTGGAGCGTATACTATTTTTTTGCCTAGCGAGGACGAAAATACAACGTTCCCGATTCGGCGCCGGGAGGGAAAGTAGTACTTTCGGCCCGCTAGGCAAAAAAATGAATATTATCTGTAAAGACATAATTAATTAAAAATTAAACGAAATTGTTCATTTTATTAAAAAAATATTTTTTATGTTTATTTACTATAGTCAGCACAGTGTCATTGCTGCGGCATTGGAAAATGTGCCAAATTTTTTTAACCTCTAGGGATGCTTTCCAGTGGACGAAGTTTTCGAATTAAAATATTTTGTTACTACTTTATACGCCTCAGCATTGTTGCACATTCGTTTAACAACTGAGACGTACAATTTATTTTGAAATCTGAACTACTTAACTTTCATGTTATTAGACTCCTGTAAATAAATGCAGTGATGTGCCAATGTCAGTTTTCGGTCGGGATAAAAGTCCGATACTGTACCAATTGAGTCATGCTCGCCAATACCCGGAGTCGTTTTTAGGGGTTGAACATTTTTTTGTTATTTTTTTAAATCGTTTCATTGGTTGCATTTTGATAAATTTTCACGTCTATGTCTTGGGAATTTTATATTTGATAACTTGAAATATTTCATAGAACTCTGATGTAAACTTCAGGTACATATGCCAATACATATTCATCCATGTTCCTGACTTGCACCAGAAGCAGACTCTTTGATCTTCTGGCAACTTTACTATAAAAATAAAATTTTAAACTTATATAAACAACTATTATAAATATTATTTTATATCCCCTAATATATTATAAAACCAAATACTAAATTTTTATTTTAAAATTTTAATACTTTACAAAATTTCAAAAAAAAAGTTTATCCAAATTGCAGGATAGATATTTATTAAAACATGTACTGTATAACTTACACTTTGTGCATCATCGTGCCCTCCTAATCGATCATTCTCAGTACGCAATTTTAAGTTTTCCATTGAAAGATATTGTAACTGATCTTGTAAATTCTTTAGGGTAATGCACATGTCATTAAATTCCTTTTGATGCATTTCCATTTGTATTTTGCATACTGTAATATACTCCTCCTACATAAATAATTCAAAAGTAATTACGTGTATTTAATAAAACTAAAAATATAAAATTAAAAATTTCATGCTTACCTTATCTTTCAATTTGGAACTATCTGCACGTGATTGCAGAAAAGCATCATTCAATTTCTGTCCTAGATAATTAATTTCCTGAGTTAAATCTTCACATTGTTTCTGAAAAAATATTTTTTCTTTTTGCAACGTTTCTTTCTCGGCTTCGTATAATTTACTTTGTTGATCAAGTGATGCTCTTTCCTCTGACAAACATTTTCTTTCTTCTACTATCTTTTCTTTTTCTACAGATACACAATACTTCTCTGCTTCTAATTTTTCTTTTTCTTCAAGAACTATTTTTTTTTCCATTTGAAGATGCAATCTTTCTTCCAATAAATCAGCTTTTGTGTTATCCAAAACCTTCTTTTCATCATTAAAATATTTCTCCATTTCTACTAGTTCTTTTTCATTCTCTTCTTTGACTTGAGTTTGTGCAGTAATCAATTTTAAATTTTCATCTTTTAAAATTTCTAAATCATAAAGAACTGAATTATAATCTGATAATATTTTTTGAAACTGCTTTTCAATTTTGACAGTTGTCTGTTTATCATAAATACTTTGCACCTGCTCATCAATTAATATCTTACGATATTCACGTAATTTATCTTTATAATTTTTCAGCTCACTCTCAGATAGTTTGTTATTAGATAAGATTTCTGCATTTTCGAACACCTGAATAATATCAGCAGATTCTTTTAGAATTTCTTTTACGCGTAGATGACGCGAGCATTGTGAAGCAAAGCATTTATTAAGTTCTCCTATCTTACTATTGTAGAAATCAATATTTTCTTTTAGAGATAATGTTTCAGATGATGTTTCTAAAGAGCTTTCAATTGTCAAATCAACTAAAGGTAACTGCTGTAATGAATAATATTGCTATAAATATAAAGCATTGAAAACTTAAAATTATGAAAAATCTTATCAATACTTACATTTTCATCAAGATCACTTATTTTTTGTTCTAATGAAGAAATTATGTCTTTTAAGTATTTTAATTCTATGTCCTTTTCACAGCATTCGTTCATTAGTTTTAATTCTGTGGGATTTGATGAATCAAATTCCTGGCTAGATAATTCTAGTTTTTTATTAGCTTTATTTATATATTGGTTGAAAAATTCAATACCACTTTTATAACTTGTTTTCAGTTCATTAAATGCTTCCTGTGTCTCTAAATTATTTTTTTTCATTTGACTTAATTCTTCTGACAAAATATTAATTTTTTTCATAAGTTTTTCCTCATTAGTTTGCATATTATCATTGTTCTTATTACATTCATCGGGGAAAGATGAAGTAACTAATAAAAGACTGTCTGGAGCCTGTAAATCTATTTTTTTTATCAATGTTGTTTGATTATTAATTTCTGATGAACAACTAGGTGTATTCTCAGGTTCACTATACTGCAACTTAGTGTATTCATCAGATAATGAAGTGTTAGATAATAAAAGACTGTGTGCAGTTTCATAATCTGCTTTGTGAATCAATGAATTTGGATGACTAATTTCTGATGAACAAGGTGTCTTGTCAGAATTTTTATTAGTCATAGGTATTATTTTTAGTTGATTTTCTAAAAGTTTATCCTAAAAAGTTTTAATATTTATTGCATATATTCAATCAAATATAAAATATATTATGTAAATAAATTATGAAACTATCTACTTACACGTAATTCATCGTTTTCTTTCTTTAAATGACTTATTAATTCTTTGGTTCCTTCAAATTTTCTTTTATGGATATCACAAGTCTGCATAACTTCTTTTTGCCACGACATTATTGTATTAAATTGTACTTTTAAGGCGATGTTATTTTGTTCTAATGTTTGTTTAAGTTTAACATTTTCGTCTAAAACTTTTTTTAAATTATCTTCGATTTGTGATGGGCTCATCATTGATAGCATGGGTGTATGATCCTAAGAAAAACATATATTTAAGAATAATAATAAGAACGTAGATAGAAGAATAATAACATCAATTTAAGAAAATGTTTTGAAACAGTATAAAAAACTTTAATAATTTAAAAAAGACATATTTTGCAATGAAACTTACAATGCAACTGCTTCTCTGTTGCAAATCCATATAAGAAGCTGCAGAAGTTTCTCTGATTGATTCTAATGATGTTTTACCTAACACAACAAAAGATTGTTCAGCTTCATCATTTACCATATTATTTTGCTGAAAGATGCTAGTTGCCATTGCGATTGGACCAGGTTCATTCAGTCTAAATTGAGGTAAATCATTGGTTATATGTAAACCTAAACTCTGAAAATGATCTTCTGTGGCCACAGTAGACTTTGGAGTCGAAAGAAAACTCCATTGCAATTTATCATCACTTGAAGATGTTGCAGATGAAGATGTTGTAGACAACTTGGGATTAGACATTTCCTGTAAAAACATATTAATTTAATATTTTATTCTCTTTTCATAATTTTGTTTTAATAAAAGAAGACATCTTTATTAAAAAATATAAATTAAATGCATTCGTGAATGCTGCATGAAATCTGTCAATGTAAAAAGTAAAACATATATATAATAAAATAAACATATATCCCCATCTTCTTGTTTCTTTGCCATTTAGGAATTAGGATACTCTTCTGCACCTACATACTCATATTCTTTTAGGTTATTATTTCCAAAAAATTTGTAACTTTCAATTCACCTTTGGCTTTTAACGTAAAGTTTAAGCATTATTTTGCATATTTAGGCGAGATTCGTTTCTTAAATTTTCAATTAAATAAAATTGCATATCATACCTTGTATTAATCTTGTTGTTTTGACAAAAAAAACTAAATGAGTCACATTAACTTGGAAAATATTATTTCTTTTAAAAATAAAAGTATACAATTTGCACTGGTATTAAATTAATCATCAAAACATACAATCGTCAGAGTAACGTTCGTTTTATTTTTGGCGTATTTTGATTATCTACTGATGTAAAAGTGACTGTTGTGGTACAGAAAAATTATCATTTTTCTATATTATAAACATAAAATACCCTGCGAACTAAAAAATGATTTGAATTTAAATTTTAGTTGCCAAATTGCCAAGATGATTTTACATACAAAACAAAAAATGCATTCTTTCACCCACGCTTAACTTAGATCAAAGCTAATGTTTGGTTCCAGAATCCAAATTTTAGGATCGAGTACTAAATGCATGCATCTGTATGCAGTGTTGGTATTTGGACTATTTTTGGAGTTTCCCATTTCAATACCAACACCAAGTGACAAACTTCAAGACACAGACGACCGTGTTGGAACATGTCGGACTTTTTTAGCAAAATTGTACAATGTACATACATTGGTATTTTATTTTTTAATAAACTTTTAAAAACTACAACATTTTTTTCACAAATTTTATTTTTTACATATAAGTATTTATTTATTTACCAGTAAAAGTTCTACATAATATACGAAGATGTAAAATGATTTTTAAATAATTTTTCAAATATTCGCGCTCCAACAACTTACACATACATCGGCAATCTGAATTTTGCTGCATATAAGTAGCATGCAAAGCTCTGATCACGAAATTCTTATAGTGCCTTTGTTGGTTTGCGAACGATTAAGCATTGGTGAGATCTCAAATATGTCTAGTAATACAAAGATTTAACATTTTATTGGTAAGACTTTCATTTTAATATTGTTTTAAGTACATAAATCTTTCTTTCTTTTAATGATTTCGACTTTTTCTTATAAAAACTGCATTTTGCAGAAGCTGAACGAACTAAACATAACCTTACCGGTATTGACAACAAACCTTTCCAATAAAGGAAAATATAAAAGCTGGAAGTGTCGAAGGAATAAGAAAAAATGTCAGAAACTACACAAGAAACTCCGTCAACAGAGAATCCAGATCCTGATGCCGTATCCGAGGAAGACCGCAAATTTTTGGAAGAGTATCTCAAAGAGACTGAACAGAGGCTTGCAGCCAAGGAGGAAATTCGCTCGGCGAATGTTAACGTAACACGGCCACCTGATTCGTATTTTAGCAAACTGGACTCTAGTCTAAAAAGAAATACTACCTTCGTAAAAAAGTTAAAAACTTTCAGTGGTACTCAGCTGGATATGTTTATGAAAGACATGGTGAATTTGAACCTTACTAAATATGTGAGTGAAGTTGCCACTGCTTTGGTAGATGCAAAACTAAAAATGACTGATGTTGGCCCTGCAATTAGAGCTTGTAGTTTTTTACATCAAACCTATGCTGAATTTTCCACACATTTTTTTGAAAATTGGCAAAAAATTTTATCTCTGAAAGTTGGTGATAAGATTAATAATCCTAGCAAGCTTAGGGTAGATTTAAGATTTTATGCGGAACTTATAAATGCTGGAATTTTCACACACAAACAAGGACTTCCTTTGTTAGGTTCAATTTTAACTGTCCTAATAAATATGGATAAAGAAGAACATAATAATGCTAGTATAATACTAAGTTTTTGTCGACACTGTGGTGAGGATTATGCAGGTCTTGTACCCAAAAAGATTAGAGAGTTGTCAGAAAAGTTAAATGTTTCAATACCAAAAAGTAAACTCCTGTCTCCAGATAAGCAGCAGAATGTAAGGACATTGTTACGGGATTACTACAATTCCTTATGCAAACATCTTTTAAAAGAACATAAAGAGTTGCAGGCCTTTGAAAAACAAAACAGGAAGATTTTACAAACAAGAGGAGAATTGAGTACTGAAAGAAAAGAAAAATTGGAAGCTTTGCAAGTTTCTTATGAAAGATTATTGACAAGTGTTCAAAACTTTTCTGACACTTTGGATGAACGCATGCCAGAATTACCTATTGACAATGAAATTAAAACTGAATCTGATGATTCTTTAAAAATGATTAGTGAAGGTGAAGAGAACAGCTCACTTGAAGATATGTGGGGTGATGAAGAGACAAGAAGATTCTATGAGGTTTTGACAGACTTAACAGTTTTTCTACCAGGCTCTTATCCTAAAGAAACTCCAAAGCCAGAAAAACAAGATGCTACCATAACAGAAGAAACTTTGGATGAATATTTGACTTTTGATGAACTTGAAGAAATTGAAAAAGTAGAGGAACCAGAACCAGAAGTTGAGGAACCACAAGTTACAAATATAAGTAACAAAATTTTGTTAGATGCTTTTCTAACCCACTTACCTAACTGTGTAAATCGTGAAATGATTGACAATGCTGCTGTAGATTTTTTGATGAACCTCAATACAAAACATAATAAGAAAAAATTAATTAAGGCACTTTTTGGAGTATCAAGAATTCGTTTAGATCTATTGCCCTTTTATTCAAGACTTGCAGCAATTCTTCATCCTGTAATGCCAGAAGTAGGCAATGAACTATGTCAAATGTTGAAACATGATTTTAAATATCATGTGCACAAAAAGGATCAGATCAATATAGAATCAAAAATCAAGGTTGTGAGATATATTGGAGAACTTGTTAAATTTAAACTCTACTCAAAAATTGAAGCTTTATACTGCTTGAAAGTTTTACTTCATGATTTTACACACCATCACATTGAGATGGCTTGCAATTTACTTGAAACTTGTGGAAGGTTTTTATTCTGTTCTCCAGATTCTCATCAGCGCACCAAAGTTTACCTGGAACAAATGATGAGAAAAAAGGCTGTGACTGCTCTTGATTCTCGTTATGTTACAATAATTGAGAATGCATATTACTTTGTTAATCCTCCTGAGTCCATTAGCAATGTTTCTAAAAAAGATAGGCCCCCTATTCACGAATTTATAAGGAAATTGCTCTACCAAGATCTGTCAAAAACAAATACCGACAAAGTACTGAAGTGGATGAGAAAACTTGACTGGGAGGATGAAAATATTGCAGCTTATGCTATAAAATGTCTTACTGCAGCCTATAATGTAAAATATTTAAACATTAGATGTGTCGGCAGTCTTCTAGCAGGTCTTGTGGCTCACTATGAAGCTGTGGGTCCTCTTGTTGTAGATGGAGTATTAGAAGACATTAGATTATGTATGGAAATCAATTTACCAAAATTCAATCAACGTAGAATAGCCATGGTTAAATATTTAGGAGAACTTTATAATTACAGAATGGTTGAAAGTGGTGATATATTCAGAACTCTATATCTATTGATTACTTTTGGTATAACCATGGATCATGCATTGCCAAGTCCTTTAGATCCACCTGAACATCTTTTCCGCATTAGACTAGTCTGTACACTTCTTGAAACATGTGGCCAATACTTCAGTGGAGGCTCCAGTAAAAAGAAGCTAGATTACTTCCTCATTTTCTTTCAACATTATTACTGGTTTAAGAGATCTGATCCAGTATGGACCAATGACAATCTATTCCCTGTTGGAGTAGAGTATATGTTCCGCGATACTCTTGCCATGCTTAGACCAAAAATGCAACTATTTGAAAGTTTAAAAGAAGCTCAAGTTGCTATTGAAGAATTGAGAAATACCTTATATCCAGATTTAGACGCAACAGAGCAAGCTCCTGATGACAGTAACGAAATGAACGCGATTCCGGAAGAAGAGGAAACCGCGGCAGATTCTAATGATGCTAAGGTAGTTCCAGAATTGCACTTTGAAGAAGCTGAGGATGTTTCCGAAGCTCAGTCAGATGAAGAGTGGACTAATGAAGGAAATGAAAGAGAAGAGAATCAAGGCACTCAAGACAATACTCAAGGAGACCAAAGCTTATCTGAAGGCTGCAACGAAGGTGTATTAATGGATAATTCAGATATGGTTGCGGCTTTACCTTCAGGTCCAAAACGATTGCATTGCCAAGAGGACGACGACTTCCTGTCTGCTCTAGATAAAATGGTATCAGACAATATTCAGGATAGGATGAGAGATGCAGTGAAACCTCAGCAGGTGGATATTTCAGTGCCATTGCATGTGAAAAGCACGAAGAAGACGTACGAGCAGCTGCAGGAAGGCCCTTCGGATAATTCGACGGTGGACTTCGTGCTGATGGTGCGCAAAGGTAACAAGCAGCAGTACAAAAATTTGGCTGTACCTGTCTCTTCGGAGCTTGCGATGAACTTGCGAAACAGAGAACAAGAACAAAAGGAGGAGAAAGAAAGAGTCAAACGATTGACATTGAATATCACGGAAAGGCAGGAAGAGGAAGACTATCAAGAAGCAATAAATCAAGGCACAAGACCAGTCACAGTCAATTTAAACAGAGAGAGGAGGCAGAAATACAATCATCCTAAAGGAGCACCTGATGCCGATCTTATATTCGGCCCCAAGAAGATCAGGTAAAAGAAGCCTCGGGAACCAAAGGATTCATTTGATTGAATTTTTGTCGTTGCAAATACTTTTAAAGGCTTTTTTGTCTTTATAGGGAGATAGATGGTTTTACAAACTTCCTTTAAGATTACAGTGATTTTTCTTAATGTTTTAAATTGTTTCATTTTCTTGTTATGTAAAACCTTGAACTTCGGTACTAATTTTGGTTTATTTATAAGTTTTTCTAAATCAAAAATTAGTTTTTTAATAAAATCTTAAAATTTAGCGTCTTTTCTTTAAAACGAGAAAATGAAACTATGTATTTCATTTCATTAGATATTCGTAATACATCATTCTAATGAATTTAAAATGTTAAAAATTATCACTTTAATCAAAAAATTTAAATAAATTGATGAATATTTTTTAGTGTGTAAAAAATATGTTATAAATTTGAGAAAATTAATTTTAACAATAGCTCTGCTTTATAGCTTTTGCAATTTGTACATTGAGTCATTAATAAGATAGAATAATTTAGATATTTTTTTATGTATTAAGTTTTTGAACTGTACCTAGAAAAATCATGATTTATCATTACGTTGCATATACATCATTGTCATTTATAATTAATTAAAAAAACGCGTTTTTTAAGTCACTATGAATATTGTGATATTGCCAAGACGGCGTTGTAGGTGATTTTCAAAAAAGCGTTACCAGAAGTAAATTATTAATTTGAAAATTTAATTTTCAAAGAAATAAAAATTTCTTATGTTTTTACGGATACGTTTTTTTATGAATTATAAAAACTGAGAGTTTTATTAAGTGTGTGTTTTTTTAATAAAATAAACAAACTGTTTTGACATTTAGTTAGTTATTTTTTTATCTATGAAACCACCATGTACAAAATGAATATAAATAAAGTTTAGTGATTGAGATTTGTTACATCTTTTCTGTGCATACGATAATGATTAGTGTTTTATCTACGAGAGTATGCGTGAAATGAATAACACAGAATAGATTATTGTAACTAAATGCAGGAGAATACAAGCTGCAACACAGCATTTTTAAATCCTTTTAAGGATCTTCCTCAGCATCTTCAAATTGTCCTGCTTCAACATCCATAGCCTCTTCTGCTTCAGTACCATTGTACATTGCTCCTACTTGTTCTAAAAAAATATTTAATTTAACGTTTTGAACAAAATTAAAAACTAAAATTTGTTAAAAGTAATATTTTATTTACCTGCATTAATAATGTATGGAGCATCACCTGCACCAGCTTCATAATATTCAAATTCATCCTCTTCTGCATCTTCATAAACGTCTTCATCAGCTAGTTAAACAAATATTTAATTGTAGTAATTGGTTTAATTTTTAAAATGATAATTTTTAGACTCTAAAAGATATTACCATCAGAAAAGCTGTCTTGTGGATCAGGATGAAGTGCTTGGCATGCTTTCATCGCTTGAAACATAGCATCCAAGTTATTTGTATTGTCTGGCACAAATCTCAATTCAGTGATAGGGTTCTCAGAATCCTCATCATCATCATCATCATCATCATTGTTGTCATTGTTGTCATTATTTTCTGTATTATTTTCCTCATTATTTAGAAAAAAGAAGTCTAAAAATAAATGTACATAAAATAACAGTTACTAATTAAATTTAATTATTTTAGCTATATTTAGCATTTTCTATGATACAACTATAAATGCTACAATAAGTGTAATAGTTTTCTCTAAATTTAATTGATATTCTACCTCGGGTCTCTATTTTGACATCAACCATTACATATAGATTATGTCTGGGATGAACTTGCACATCTCGAGAAATAGCATGTAAGGATATACTAGGATATTCTACAAGAATCGCCACTTGGGTATCGCTCTTGGCCCATGAAAGAATCCTGTTGATTATTATTTACTTTTATTTTTAACTTTCATGAAATGAAATTGATGAAGTGTAATTACAAACTAGAGTCTATTTACAATGTTAAAATTCATTCAATTGATATGACACTATAATAGCTCTATAATAGCTCTATCAATGTGAAATTTAAAGCATTGTTATAAAGCCTTCTAGAAGCATTGTAAATATTGCAAAATACGTACCTTTCTGTGATGTACAATGTTCCTTTGCCAACTTCTTTGTTATTAATGTATAAAGTAGTGTTGTTCTCCTCATGCCGAACACCCAACACGGGAGAGTTGTAATCGGTTATCAACTGTAAAACCATACTCTTTCCTGTAAACAATACTTTAATTCAATACAGCACACGGTCTAATAACTTTCAAACAACTAAATCTTTAAATTCTACAACATAAGTAAATAAGTGACACACAGTTGATACTTTACTCCTTAATCAATAGGAGTTACCGTTAACTGTCATCCTAATATACACGCGCAAAAAACCCAATCGCAAAAGCAGTTACATTCTCGAGCCCTTAAAACGCTCTTTAGCCCAAACAAAAGAAAAATGAGCTAAAGCGTCTCGTAAAGTAATCCAAAGTACCCGGGAGTACTCAATGTCAAAGATCGGCTTAGGTGAATAATTCAACAGGGGTGATCCATAAGAGTCTCTACCTACACTCTACAGCGAACATTTATTATTTACAGTGCCTGAGCAGCGTCAACACGCTCAACGCGCGAAGGATTTCTCCAGAGGCGCGGCCGCCTGAAAAGCGCCGGATCGATTCCCGAGCAGCACCCAACACTCGGCTTACCTGCACAGTAACGTAACCACTAGAGAGAAGAAGAAAGAGAGAAAGGCAAGAAGTACAGAAAATACGACGGCTCAGGATGCAGACGATGTCGTCGCGGGCGCTTTAAGCATCACCGGCCATCGCGCGACGACGACGACGACAACGAACACTTCTTCCGTTTCGCGGCGACGTTTTAACCTCTCTATTCTGCTTGTTTTTTACGCGCGCGCCTGCGCACACTCACACACGTGAGAGCACGTTGTTGCACGTTGTTGCCGCCGCCGGGAATAATCGTGTTATGCTGCTGCTGATTTTCGCAGCCCAGAGGACGAGATGATATTCGTGCTCAGACCTCTGGCTACGCTGCTTAGGAACCGTTCCAGGACAACTGCGACCTTGAGGAGTCTTCCGGCGAGAGCAAGCTTTCACACGTCCTCTAGTGAGTCTTGCCAATTTTAGATTGTTTACTTTATACTTATATTGGGTAATTTTTTAATGTTTTTGAAAAATTTTAAAAGTTAATTTACTTTTTTGACTTGCAGAATTCTTCCATGGAGAATTTGAATACCAAGATCCAAAGTCTGAAGATGAAGTGTAAGTTGACTTTCTACTTTGTTATTGTGGTTACGTACAAAGTCATTCATTATTGTGTTATATTTACACCTATAGAATTATTACATACCTTACTAGTTTTAATGTGCGAACAATGTTTACAAAATTATTTTATGCATTCATCACAATGCAAGTGTATTAATACTTAAAAATGGTTTTTAGTCGTCAATTCATAAAGAATACTTTGTTTCAGTGTAAATGTAGTTTTCATCGATAAATCTGGCAAAAAATTTGAAATTAGAGGCAAAGTAGGAGACAATGTACTTTATCTAGCTCATAGATACAATATTGAAATGGAAGGAGCTTGCGAAGCTTCTTTAGCATGTACAACCTGTCATGTTTATGTAGACTATGATTACTTAAATAAACTTCCTGAAGCACAAGAAAAAGAAGAGGATCTATTGGACTTGGCTCCATTTTTAAAGGAAAATTCTAGATTAGGTAAATGTTTAAAATAAAATACGACTTTAAAAATTAGTTTGTAAAATTCATTAACTAATTTGTTTAAGGTTGCCAAATAATTTTAACTAAGGAAATGGAAGGTATGAAGCTACAATTACCTGCAGCAACTCGAAACTTTTATGTAGATGGTCACACGCCAGCTCCTCATTAAAAAAAAAAAACTTGAACATGCTGCTGTAAATATTTATTATTTAAGTAAGACTACAAAAATAGTATTTGTTGAATGTTTATGCTTGTAAAAAAGGAAAATTCAATGAATTGTACAACGTATGTAAATATATATCATGATACAATATATTTATTTTTCTCATACATTAGGATTATAATACATATTTCTTTTTCTCTTTTTTTTTTAATTACAGTGATACAAGATTCTTTTAGACATTTATGATATAATGTATTTTGCAGATTAAAATCTTACTCTTCGTGACCTTGGCAACACTTGTGTTGAAAAAGGAAAACCCGGCGGAGTTTTCCTTCGATATCGGTTAAAAGTCGCTGATCAATGACTTGTTGGAGACGCAAAGTATCCTCACGTCCCCTCACAATGTGCGCAAGGAATTTTTATCGTTTATGCTTCATTTACGCAATAAAATTTAATTTTAATCTTTTTCCCCTCATTTACGTTAACGTACGTTATTTATATTTTATTTTATACACGTATATTTTATCTTGTGTCAATAATTATTATCATCTCTCGCGCTTTGTCGTCGCATACGTAAGTTGTACACGATATTTATAATTTTCGTCTTATTTTATTGATCAATATAATTATAGACACGTTCATAATAATTTGCTTTTTGCCCGCTTTTATTTTATTATCTCTTTCGCAGTCGCACATCGAAAAATTCACGCAATAATTGTCCATTCATTCGGCACAACCTGAAGCAACTTAAATTAAATATAATCATTCGCTCTACGCACGTTGTTGGACTCATTCACACGCTTCTTTTTTTAATAATAAATGGTGTGTGTGCAGCTCCGCGCACCTTTCAAGATGATTACGCGCGTATCCTCATTTGGTAGTAGTCATCACAACGGACCCGATGAGAAAATAGATTTTTTTGTACTTTTTCTTTCATTTTGTAAACGAAAGGAGACCAACCGATGTCGCAAATTTGAATTTTTATACACATTCGTACTTTGGAATTGTGAGTGAAAGCAGTCGATCAGTTCCTTAAAAACTTGGAAATTTTGCGCGATTTTGTGTTTCAAACCAAATACAGTATCTCACAATTGCTAGTACGATATACATTCATGAAACAATTAGAAAATTACTACTGCAGGTAATCAGAGTCTAAATCAATCGGCTTGTATGGCAGTCAAACAATATTTCGTATTTACATGATTGAAGAAACGTTAAATTTCCCTCTTGTATACATTATAATATATTTTTTCATTATCATAACGATTTATTTAAACTACGGGAATCCAGTCCCGCTTTAATAATATATCCTCATCAAGGTCTCTTTTTTTTTAATTTGCACAATCTCTTGCACAAAAAAAGTATTTAAACGAAACGATTTTTTCAAAGCGAAAGAACTGTATGCTACATTATATGGAAAACTGTGAGTCTTTAATTAATTACTTACTCTTTGTCTATCTATTGGAAAAAGATGAAACTTTGATTAAAGAAAATACGTACTTAACGTACGAACGCTTTATGGCTAAAAAATCAATTCTTTTGCAATTTGTCCTAGGATCATTTGGATACGTATATATCCGTATATATATTTTTTTCGTTTAAAAGCTGGCACTGAATTGAACGTATATATATATATATATATATAATGTACATATATTTAGAATGCGAACTATTTACGTGTATCCTTTAAAAATTTAATTATTCAACAAGTATTCCTTTATTCAAAATACAATTTTTCAGACACGAGTGTTCCAATAATTTTCGTATTAAAGCACTCGTAAATCGTAATTCGCGATTAAAACGAATCTTTTAGAAGTATTGTACTATCCGTTTAAATAAGTCGACAAGCAAAGAAGCCAATAATTTCCTAGAAAAATAAATTAACGCGTCGTCTAAATGCAAAAAAAGACATCCATTCGTACAAGTCGCATCGCGAAAGAAAGAACGAGTGTTTCCTTTTCTGTAAAGAGACAGGAGAGACAGTCCATGTGTGTATGTGTGAGTGTGTATGTTTATAATCGTGTGTAAAGTAACTTTTACGTTTCTAGATATGTGCTACTCTAAAAACAAAAGGCGCACGGCGCGTTTTTCGGCAGCGCGAAAGAGACGCGCCCGGCGCTTTTCGGTAAAATACAAAAACCGTAAAAAAGTGTAATACAAAATCGAATACACTAATATTCATCTAAAAAAGCCTTTGCGCGTTTTACATATCGTTATATTTTCGTGTCTAAGTTGTTTCGTTTTTTTTAAACATCACTTCTCGCATACATTCAATTATTATATATAGGATAAATTTTGTGTGTGTGTGTATATATATATATTTTGACGCTGACATTCAATCTGGAAAGAAAAAAAAGTTCGAACGATCAGACACTTCGATGATCCTGTCGAGTCTCGAGCTACTTATGATACCTCGATGCTAAGAAAATTTCGCGTTAATTTTTACCGAGTGTTTCTAAAATTCATTAGGAAAAATACTTTCATAAAAAAACGACTCAAAGGTCCATTGTTTTTCGTTCGTCATTTTTTAGAATAAAATGCTGTGGTTCGATTACATTTAGCAGATGCGGACGACTCGTTTCGGAATCACGAAGCGACCGTGTTTTAATTCAAACTTTGTGTTCTCGCTTTTTTAAGATTTTTAGTTCATTTTAAGAGGTCGTTTGAATAATAATTAAGATTTGCGTTTACGAGACTTTTTGTTCATACATCATAACAACGAACGACACATTATTCCATGCACGAGACGATCCTAAGAAAATCAGACTTTAAAAATTGAGTCCACATCCTGCGCGTCCCCGAAAAACTTGCTGCAGAAAGTCAAATGATATTGAAAGTTTAACTACGTGAGCTTTCAGGGGACACTTAGTTTTTGTACGTTACCGACCAATCAGCGTGATTGAGAATTCGAAATCATTGGAAGAAGCGGTTGATTTTAAGTTTATAAGCATTCCGTAGTATAAAGTTCAAATGCTGCAATCGATAAAGGATTCTTGTCGAATCTGCACAATTTTTTCAAAAAGATCGCCTAAAAACCTCAGAATGACTTACCGAATTATTAGATTTAAGAGATGAACTTTACTAAACAATGCCTAACAGAAACTGGGTATTAAGCGAAGTCAATTTTGAACTTACTGATTGAATTTATAACTAACGATCACCACACAACTTTACTTAAAAAAACGCGCTGTTTAAAAAACTCTATACCTGAAAACTATGCAACAATAATGAAAAACTACGGAAGAATTACTCAGTCGATAAATACAATAATAATTTGCAAAACATGCGCAGTTAATAATTGATAAAGAACGTAAACTATGAAGTTACGCCTCGTTGTTGAGAAACGAGAAGATCGTGTTCTTGAATGACATAAAGTTCTCTACTGATGCGAGAAGCTCTCGAAACCCTAAGCAGACTAGAAAATTTGGAGTGGAAACTAAGACTCCTTAAATAAATATAGTACTGCTTAATATCGTCTAATGGGTGCAAAGGAAAAGATGAGAAAGGACATTGGTTCCATTTGTTTTGCTGTTTCGCACGAGGGTGAAAAAACGCATCGCGCGACGCATTTTTTTACCAAGAAAAGCAAGATGTGCAACAACGATTTGCTTTTAAATAAAGATTCAAGTATTGTTTTATCAAGCAAATTTTTGTATTTGCTCATTCTTTTTTATTCACGCGAATAAGCATAATTTCAATTTTGTTCAATAATTAGTGTTTTCGATAATTATTCTACGTTTCTATCAAAAGCAAATTTAAACAGACGAAATTATATTATGGACTTCATTGTCAAATAACTTAAACTTATTTAAACTAGGCGACTAAGCCTCTAGCATTTTTATACAATTTAAATTAAATTTTTGCGCAAACCAGTCATAATTTTTTTACCAATAATTGCTACTTATGAATATAATAATTTTTTTACAATAAACATTTAAACAATTGTTGGATTTAGGCACTGATATACGTAAACGTAGAACATCAGTTAAAATATTGTTTGGAAGAAATAATGACTTGATAAAATTAGCTTTAAATGTATCACAATTTTCAAACGTTGTAAAATTGTAAAAAGAAATTTGCGTACGCTATGGAAAATCAATAATAAAGATTCGTTGTTGCTAATTTTTTGTTATCTTTTTATATCGTTGAATCGTGAATGCACTAAAAAAGCATCAAAGATTCAAAGAATCTTAGTTTCAGCAGAGTACAAGTCATCAGCGCCTTTGAAACGTAACATATAAATTAAAATACTGTTATAGTTTTATATAATATGTACAAAAGACGCTTTACGAGCTTAACAAGAAGCGAAAATTGTTGACCACAGTCCGCGATACTGTCTTTATGTTGTGTTTATTTTTTTCATCGTTTGGAGCAGAGAAAGAATACTCTTATATACTTTGTAAAAATTATAAATAACAAACGGATATCTATCTATATCAACTGAATACCATTTGTGTTGCGTGACGAAAGAAAGAATTACTTTAAAAACTTTTGAGAATGATTTTTCTGCATTGGCAGAAATATGTTATGTATATATATTACATATCGCCCAAGCGATATATCTAAAATACGTTAGTGCATATATTCACTTACTAGCAAACAAAAGCACGTAAATTCTTAAATTTCTTGAGCAAGGATTGAATTGAGAGCTTTTTAGATTCTTTGCGTCGTCGACGTATAAATGCACTTTTTTCATTATTCTTTTCGTTAAAAAAATATTTTCCAGTCGAAAATCATTAATCTATTGTACGTTTTCGTTTTTGAGGCAGAGTATGTTTTAGTGGTTTAGATTTGATTCTCAATTCAAGCATTGCTAAGCGTAACTCTTATTTACAGTAACAAATTTGAATGCAAAGATCGATTTATTCATCAAACTTTTTTAATTCGGCATGCCTACTTAAAGGAATGGAGTTTTTTACGTAAATGTGTGAAGGAAAAATTCCACGCGTAACGTTAAAAATATAATTATTCAGCTACTCAGACAAAAGTTTGTTTATACATAGACATGATTATGAGTAAGCGTTCATAGATTTTTAAAATTGAATCATTCAAAATTTAACCCTCCATTAGATCTAATATCATTTTATTCATTTTAAAAGAATATAGATAAAAATAAATATACTTAAAATATTTAATGTATATTTCTAGTTACGCTTTTTTCACATAATTTAAAATAAGAAATTTTATTTAAAACGTCTATTAACTACAAAGGCAATTAAAAAATTGACATTTTAATAATAAAAATAATTTACAACCGTGATAAGTATTATACAAGTACGTTTATGGCAATAAACGTAGTTGCAACTTATTAAAATGTGTAAATGATAAAATTATCTACATAACATATTAAAAGATTTGAATTGAACCTAACAAAATGCGATTATCATGCCACTAGATGGTGTGTGCATTTTGAATAATTTATAATAAAGCTGCATACTTTATGACGTATAATTACTTTAACAACCTACAAAAAAAATTTCTGTATTTTATTATAAATATTCAAAACATACAGCAATCGATATTACTCGTCAAAGCTTCTATCATACATTCAAAGTTATTCCTACAATTTGTTTAACTGCTCGCATGTCTAATCGAGGGTTAACGTTCATCACCGTACAGGCAAGATTATTTAGTTATAAAATTTCTCTCGTACTCTAGATTCACCGTCAAACCTGCTTTTAAGTTACTCTTATACTTTGGCTTGTTGGGAATCGACCATCCGGAGGATAGACTTTAAAGTACAAAGATCAAAAAACGAGATATACCATTCCCTTACAATAGGCGCATAACAAAATATACAAAACATACGGAATATACACTGTGTTCATGGGATAAATGCGTCTCGGGCGATCCGTTTCGCCGGTATTTTCCCTTGTGTTTATAAGACACTATCAACGCAACGGCTTCGGACGCTCGAAAATTTCGCAAAAAAAAAATGGTCGAGGTTAAAAACGTTTAAAAGCATAAAACATTCTTGGTAAGGGAATAAAACGTTAAAAAAGAAAAGCATCCAAAGCCGTAACGGCGACAGTGCAGGATAGCAATTGGGTTCGAAGGCGCTCCTTTGGAGTAAGATTGAAATCAGTCGCACTTTGAGTAGGCAAATGGTCAGGGCGTCTATTTGCGGCAATCTTACCCG
Organism: Ormyrus pomaceus; assembly: GCA_900474385.1. Taxonomy (NCBI): domain Eukaryota; kingdom Metazoa; phylum Arthropoda; class Insecta; order Hymenoptera; family Ormyridae; genus Ormyrus; species Ormyrus pomaceus. The sequence continues at coordinate 36,209 of UCOM01001572.1, forward strand.
AAAGAAGTCGAAGAAATCGGAGGAGGAGGAAGTAGAACCCAATGGCTAAGCGCGTTATAGATGACGCTGGTGGATGAGCGCGTGAACCGGTAGCTGCCTACCCCTTTGGTATCTCTGGCACCGTCCCATGCTGAGGTCGTGACACTCGTAAACGTTGGCAACGGCGCTACTGGCGCCAGTCGGTCTCGAGAGTCTTCGTCTGGGGGTGGCGGTAGCGGCCGGTGCCGCTGAGCCGCTGACGGCAGAGAACGATGCAGAGATATCAAAGGGCTCCTCCAGTTATTCGGACGGGTGGTGCCGGCCTCCACACATGCCGCACGACATGCCGCACCAGTGGAACGCCCTGAGCGGAGGGTAGAACCACAGACATGGCACGATCAGCGAGAGCAATGCCAGGCCCAGCCAACGTCGCCCGCAGCCTTCTTCGTTGCTACAGCTGAAAAAGAAAAATCGGTTTTATTAATTTTATTATAAATTACAAAACTCGCAACCTTTATAGTATAAAAATATTGTTTAGTAAACGAGTAAATATTTTTTATCTAATTAAAATACGCGAACGCAAAGAATAATTATATCGTTCATTGATGAGAAAATTATCTACATATTAATAATTAGTGTAGATAGTAACTAGAAAGTGAAAGTAAATGAGGCATACATTAAAATATTTGTATAGAAACTTCTAATGATGGAAATACTAGTATTCGCGAAAATGAAATTTCCCACGATTCCTAATAAACTCCCAGTATATTACTTTATGAATTCTGAGAAAATTTAAAGCCAGATGCAATCGTGACTGTCGGAACTCGATTTCATCAAACAGAAAAAGTAGGAAATATCCTCCTTTTATTATTCCACGAAAACGTTTACTCATTGTGTTTAACGAACACTCATTTTTCTCATAAAAACTTCAAATTTCAGTAAAATTTACTCACTGCAAACGTTACCTCAATAAAAATAGCGAGGAATTTGATAACCCAGTTCTCTAATTACAGAGGAAAAAGCCAGTAAATTACTCAGTGAAAACGATTCATTAGGTTAATCGGCGTCATACCTGCACGGATTCTGCTGGAAGTCGCCTTCGGCGTCGCTCATGCAGTGGTACAGCATACACTGAGCGCAGGAGAGGCAGGAGACGGTCGCGATGCCGCTTCTCACCGAGTCCGGAGCGAACTCGCAGGCGCCCCGTGGGTTATGCTGCTCCGTGAACATCTCCTGACAATGTTTGCAGCGCAGCCTCAGGTTGCTTCGACCAGCCGTCTTGCCTGTCATCGCACCTGCGACTGCAGTTTTCGCTGGCTGAAACGCCAATGTATTTTGTCAGTTGAGAATTTAATGACTTTAGTAAAGACATTTTGCCTAGCAGTTAAAGTAGACGTGCAGGACAGGAAGCAAGCAGTTTTTAGATTTTTTTCATTGAAAATAAAATCAGCGTCACGTTCCATAATTCTTTATTAGGTCAATTTATAAACGAAGCTGTAGATTATAAGCATACATGCAGTTATTGCTTGGTGATAATCGATTTTTGAAACATAATGATAAGATTTTTTAGAACATGAATTTTTAAAGTTATAAAACTAAAATCTACTTGATTCTATCAACTAATTAGTTGAGAAATTGATTATGTTATGTACTTTTTGAAAATACATAAAATAAACAGTTCTGAACTACATAAGTGAATGATTTATCCTAATAGTTTTTGATAAATGTATTTTTAACAATACATTCCTAGTAAAAAAAATGTTAAAATATAATTATAATTGTTAAGGTTTTACATACTAAAATAAACTGTAACATTAAAACTTAAGCTCTCACAGTATGTCTTCTGATAAAAGGTGCGATCTAAAAGAATGCTCGAAAGAAGTTTAATAATGCAATTTTTATTACCGGAAAGCAATGGGGTGTGTGCAAAACAAATAAAAATAAAGAAGCTGACATCGAAGATTTGTGAAACGAGCCAATGCGAGCTTAAGGAAAATAGAGAGGTAGGCAGGCGCTCAGATATCTAATGACGCATGAAAGTTCCTTTTGTCACCTGAGACGCGAGAATGTCGGGTTTCTTGAGCGAGCCGCCCGAGTTGCTGCGATCGAGCCGGCCAGCTTTGTGCTGCTGCTGCTGCTGCTGTTCGTCTATCACCGGATACAGGTAATCGTGGTTGAGCGTCGTCAGCTGTACGTATGGATAATTATCGGAGGCATGATTCGTCGCCCCAGGCTCGAGCGGATGATGGTGTTGGTGTTGCGCTTGGTGATGCGGATGATGATGCGGTAGCATCTTGACGATGGATGGCCCGCTGATGTAGGTGATGGGTCGGTTGAGGGGATCCAGAGGATCTGAACACTGAGACTGATAATTCGGCATTCGGACTATACTTCGGTGCACCGCTTCCGTCGACTGGCGCGGCTCCGGCGGTTCCACTGGCAAGTTTAGCGTCTGGAACGGTGCAACAGTTTTCTTTTAGCTCATGTAACCAATAATAAAGTATTAAAAAATTATTATTTCTTAAATATCATACCATAAAAACTTCATCATCACCACCATCTGCTTGCCCGTATTCATCCGATAACGTGCATTGTTCATCGGCAAGACCTATTTGAAAATGAAAGTAAAA